>CAAKHD010034162.1:23871-75400 GCA_901007705.1 Fistularia tabacaria | reverse complement strand
GGGGGGAGGAGGGGGGTTGGCCAGCCTGCAGCGTCGTCCAGCGTTTCGTCGGCCCATCCATCACTTCAACCTACTCTGTGCGCGGACTATCACGCCATGCGTGCGCGTCATCCGATTTCCTATAGCCGCTGGAGGCATCTGTCACTCGGACGAGAATATCCATAGCCTCATCCAGCCCTTTTCGTCATAGGGAGGACAGTCCTTTCAGACGGTGTTGGGATTTATTCAAATAGTCACTGCTAAGTGGGAGCTGTCAGCCTCTCTTGCTTCCAAAGCAGCTGGAGCTACAGTATGGTTTGTAAAGGGGTGGTGGTGGTGGTGGGAGGGGGGTTTGGATTGGATGATGGAAGTGCACTGGGTCCTGACAGCCCCACCAAGGACCTGGAGGGAAGTCCTGACATGCACCATTAGGACCAGAATGAATCACGTAATGCCGTCGGATCATCCCTGGCTCAATCAATCTTACCCAATCAATGGCTCGGTCTTCGGGCAGGATATCCGAGGGACAGACAGCCCGGCACCTGCTCATTAGCATTAGCTGAATTATTTTGTGGCAAAGAGGCACAGTTGGAGGGCCAAAGATGGCAATTATACCAGACTGAACAGGGGCTGGGACCCATAAATATTTCAAAATGATCACCTGCTAACGAAACACTAACGAAATCCCAAATGGCAGCAGATCAATATTGCGTCATTAGGTAAACTTCGGCGTCAGCCTTCTGCTCGCTGGCGGTTTATGATTTCTTTAAGCTAGCGGCCAAATCTGTGCGCATATCGGTGTTCGCTGCAAAGACACGCGGCGGTTATCTGACAACGTGCAATACTCAGTCGGTTTACGAATGCGAGTCGATTCTTATTTTGTTCTGCGTGGCCGAGATAAAGAAAGCAATAATCCTTTGTATTAAAAGTATTGCAATGCCTCCCTCGACTCATCAAAGCGCTTTGTGGGGGGAAAAAAACCCTGTGCCACGAGTTGCAGATAAATCCATGTTGCATTTGCTCTCAGCGGGGGGAAAAAAAAACGAGGTCCCCGCAATCTCTCCGGGACTCGTTCCCTCCTTCCTTCATTAGGGAGTCGGATGGATGTTTACACGCCGCCCGCTTTTATCAAGATAGGAAGCATCACGCCGACGTAACTTGCCGTTCAACGCTCGGAGGATTCGCTATTGTCGCTAATCATTTCGCCCAACGGAATCGTCCGACGATTTGCGTACCGATGCGTCGGCATACGAGTCAGGACCTTCCATATGGGGATACTCATGCATCGCGTTCGGTTCGCAGTGTAGTCGTGATAATCGCGAGGCGTCTCTGTCAATGTATTCTACTTCAGACGTGTGACCGTTGCCCTTCCAGTGCACTCGTATCATATATATCCTCGTAATGTCAAAGGCCCGACCTGAGGATACGCACTCAAAGTAAATGGTGACTTCACTGGCGAAGAAAGCGCGTAAAATTACTGTGTATGTAAACTGACCGTAAGTAAATTTATGAACTCCATTAGGAGTGTGTGCTTGAATGGATCTTAGCGAACCCGAGGAGTGTTAGGGACCCCTGCTGTGGCCCGCTTTCACCACCTTGCCGTTCCAAAGCGCCTGGAAATGGGAATTGAACCGCTAACCTTTGGATTTGGAAGGAGGTCCCCTCCTGATGCCTGGTGGCTTCTGACACGCAGGATAATAAACCCTCTCTCTTAATTTCATGAGACGACAATATGTTGCTGGCAGGTCCTTGTTGAGCGTTTTGATTGGATAATCCAAACACCAACTTGTCACGGGAAATCCAATGCGAGCCTCCCTCCGTCGCCGCTTTGTGCTTGTCCGTGCATGTCAGCGCTCAAATGAGACTTTAGTGTTTATTTTTCTGAAGCAAAAGTGAAAAGGCGAACGACGGACATGGAAAGGTGAAGGGGGGGAGCGTAACCATGGTAACTAGAGTACAAAAGAGCTTTGTTTCGAGAACTGCCCCTGTGAAAAGACACGGTCTAGACAGACGAGGGAACAACTTTCGATGTTTTGCTCTCAGATCTGAACTGAACCCTTACTTTTTCTGTTTGCCTTTACGCTGATCCCTGGAGATGTCTCCACGGCCAATCACCTGCCTCCATCCAACCCTCTTCTCTCACAACAACTGACTTCCTGTCCTCCTCCATCCATGAACTTCCTCCAGACCTCCTGCCTTGCAGCGCCAACCTCAGCATCCTTCTAACCAGATCTTCTCCATCCCTCCTCTGTCCATGTCCAAACCATTTCAGTCTCTCCAGAACATCTACCAGGTGCTGAGGGACTCCTTTACGATCCTCTCCATCCTCTTCACCCCCAAAGAGGAACCTCCCTCTGTGTTTTCCAAACATTACAAACGGGCTGCTCTCACCTCCGTGTTCACCACCTCTCCTTTCAGTCTGGCTTATACTCTTCTCTCCACGTTTTTCTGCTGCTCTGGACTGCCGACCACAGCTACTCAAACCTCTCCACCGTCTTCATCTCCACTCCCTGAAACCAACCCTTGAGCTCCAGGAGGGACAAACTTAAGGTTCAGTGGTCCAGTTGTACTTCATCAGCTAGACACCACGTTAGCTTTCTTGTGAAGGTTTAATGGGCCACTAAACGTCGATGAAAGACCTTCTTGCGCTGTGTTTGTTTGTGTGTGTGTGTGTGTGTGGTTTCCATTGTTTCTCATGGAACCATAAAGCATGAACTTGACCGGACCTGCGCTCTGAACGGAGTATTATGGTACTCAGTTACCGTAACTGCAGTTCTATTTGTGTGACACAATTCCAAAGACTTGACAAAACGACCGGAGAAGCTCAGGTCAGGTGAGGTCAGCGAAAGAACATGGATGAAGAGGGAAACCGAAGAAATGTTTTGTTGTCAGGGTGCTGCTGTTTGATTATTGATAATACGTCATTGAAAAGAGAGGAAGATATATTTAGCTGAAACAGGATTTTCTCTCAGAGAAGAGCTTTTATTTGTAACATATAATTTCAGGGGAACTTGAAAAATGGGCTATTATTTTGTGGAGAGACATTCTGTTGTCGATTAACTGATGTTTCCATCCATGCATAGGAGGCAGACTTTAAATGTATCAAAGAAAAGGAGTCTCTGAGTACACTTGTGTGTAAAACTTAAAAAGTATCTAGAGGCGGAGCCAAGTGTCCTCATATGGTCACCATTGAACATGGAAAAAAAAATCCAGTCTTCCAATTGTGGTCAACATAACTCTTCAAGATTGATGACCACAAGTGACTCGGTCAGACTAATATCCAGTCATCGCACACGTGACCTGCGCGCTGCGGCTCCACCAATGAGGAGCCGCGGCTCATGTGGCTGCTCCTCGTCCACCGGGTCCGTGTTTGCAACCCTGACTTTGACACCAACGGGGATCTGAAGACTTAAAAGGTGTTCTTCGGCGCAGGAAGAAGAGCTGAGGGGTAAAACGTTACATTTGACTTGAAACCCGCGTCCTGTCAACGGGTCTCTCTGCTGTCAGCAAATTTGCACAATAAGGTGTTTTCTTTTTGTCTGACTGGATTTCAAATAGGAGATGAGAAATATTGCTGAGGTGTAACTCAAAGCTCGCTTGGCATCAAAACATCTGCTTCATACTTGGGTTGCCTCTTCCAAAAATCATGATGAAAAAAATCAGGGCACGAAGAAGCTCCATAAATTTTCAGGCTGCTCTTCAATCGCAGTTTAATTTGATTTTTGTCTTTTTTCCTTAAAAAGAAGGACTCGGAACAGCTAATTGTCCCCGTTCATAGACCAGGATCTCCTCAAATTAATAGCGTCATCCATCGGGAGTCTCTTCAGACAAAGAGTTTTTTTATTGTCCTCCCCTATCAGTAATTCTCCATAAATATTAAAGTAGATTAATTACAACACAACTGCAAGGTAATTAGTCATTCAGGCCTGAAAAACTACATGTTCTTGGCTGGAATCGACAGAACATACCGGTCTAACTTGAAAAATGCAAAACGGCCTGCTGGACCAAAGAGCCGAGAGGTGAGTCAAACGCTGGCCGTTTCTCAAGATTTGGCCCCCAAAATACTCCTCGGGCATGATCAGAGGTTGTCCTGGGAACCGAAGGCGTCGGACAGACTGCCGCTCCGATTAGAACATCAACACATTAGCGACCTTTTTTTCAGCGCTTCCGGCTTCACCCCCATCGCGGGACATTACGCCGTCACCGCGGCCAAGTATCTCCAAGGGGGCCTCCCCATCGTGCCGGCTAATAACGCTTAATTAGCCCGGGAACAGAGTACGGGACCCTCGTCTCCGCTCTTTCCACAATCTGCCTCCTCCGGTTTCCCAACGATGCTTTCCGAGAGGGTTTATGAAGTCGATCTGCCCCCCTTCTTCCCCCTCCGAACCCCCCCCCGTCACCCGAGCAGCGAGGGGTCGCCGGCCGGTGCCGTCTGGCCGAGCCGTAATCAGGGTGTTCACGGGTATCATGCTTTCAAGGGACGTGAAGGTCAGACCGGGAGGGTGGATGAGTGCCCGTCCGTCTGTCCGGCCCCGGAGCCGCTCTCCTCGTCGTCGTCATCGTCGTCATCAGGAGGGACGGACGTGTGAGTGGAGAGATTTGCCGGTCGCCCAGGAAACCCTCCCGACTCGGAGGTCACTTTCAGAGAGGGGTTGTGCTTTCAGACCATGTTAATTTACCGCATGCTGTATGTGGACAAAGAACACCGTGCCATTGTGTCTGCGAGGAGCATCTTTGGGGAAACCTGCAATCAGCATCTTGATGACATCATTCATCCAGTCGTTCATTGCCTCCACCACTCACCCGGCTCTCAGGGTGGCTGGAGCATTAATCGCTGCTGTCGTTGGGCGAGAGTCGGGGTTCACCCTGGACCAGTGGAGCGCAGGGCCACGTAGAGAGACTTAAAGCAGAACCTCGGCTTATGAATTTAATTCCTTCTTTGACTCCGTTTGCAAACTAAAATGTTGGCAAACCGAATCAATGCCTGCTGTTGAAATCAGCAGAAACCCCATTGATCCCGTTTTGTGGTGTTTCGCAACGTCTGGAACAACAACACTACTTTCACATTTAGTTATTATTTCTCTAATTCTTAACTTCTTCTCAGTACCACTAGCACTCTCGATTGTTCTGGGAGCCATAAAAAAAGGCACAAAAAAGTGCTATAACATCAGAACACAACGATGAACGTTGTAAACAACACGTAGTAGCACGCACGACTGCCGCTATGCTACAATGCGGGAAGCCCGTGAGTTTGTGTGTTTGTGTGTTCGTACACCGAGGGCTCGTTCGCAGCTCCATTCAAAACTTGTAAACGAGGTGCAAGCGTTCACCCTCTGATTCACACATCATATGCAGGCACACAACTGTCCACTCCAGTCACATTCAGGGTCACTGATCAAGGCGGAAGCGGTAACTGCTGCAACGCCATGCAAAATGCACATATTTTCATACGATAAAGAGAAGAAATGATTTCGTGTTCAAAATGCAGGCAATAAAATCTCCCTGCCACAGGTGGGGCTATTTGTTTATAGGTCAAATCAACCCGTCCACGTTGCACGTTGTCTGTGTGTGTGTGTTTTGTTTTTTTTTTCTTCCCCACCAGTGAAGAGAATCTCAACATCCATCACATCAAACCGGTCGGGATAAAAATAGGGAGAGACACAGCAGATCCTTTTTGATGTGGCCCCGGTGGAAAATCAAAGCTTCTGAAAACCGGCTGATGTCTGTGGTCTTTGTCAATCATGGCAAGAGGAAAAAAAAAAAAAAAAAAACGGCAGACACCGGGGCTGGGATGGGAACAATAGCGGAGACAGCCAGTAAATGACTTCAGTCCGTCGTCAATTACCCAGAGAGCTGTGTGGGAAGTACAATGGCCACCTAATTACATTTAATCTCAACTCTAGATGTAAAACAGGAGGTTAACATAATATCACTTAGCCATCTTCACGGTTCAGTGACGCCAAATGACGGGGCTAATGAAAGCCAGCCCGCCTTGCTAACGCCCGCCGACTGGTCATTTTTCCTGAGACAAGGCTCTCTTGAAAATCCAATTTTCTGTGTGCTTGGTTTCTTTTTTATGTCTATTCACTTGTCATGTCTTTTGTCAAAGAGATTATTATTCCGTTTTCTTGCCTCCCTCTAAATCTATCATTTACAGCGGCCACGACGCTTGGATCGGGCCAATCCTTTCTGCCTGAGTTCTCGCTACGTAGCGAGGACTCAAAAATGGGATGGGATCGAGTTTTGAATAAGTCATTGGCTCTGCAATACCACGGTGAGAAGCCGGCATTACCCGCATTAAAGTTTTAAGTTGTCTTTGGCTCAAGTAAGCAACAAACTGCAGCATTAAGGACGAAAAAAGAAAAACTAACATTGTAAAAATAAAAACGCCAAAACTGGAGAACAGCTCCGCACAGCGTCGAACGAGCCTGACCATATTTGGACTTCCAGAGAAGGGGATACCGGGCTCCGCCTCCACATGTCTCAATGATACACCAAGTTTACTCGCGGATGCTTTATAACTCCTCTGTCGGATTCTGAGAGGTTTCACAACATTACTTATTTAAAAATAAACACAAATTCAAATCAATAATGATGGAAATAAAGCCGTTTCACAAAACAGCTCTCTGTCCAAGCCCTCTAAATAAATGCTTTTTTAATTAAGTCTTCCTATCTTTTCAAGCTATTGATGTCAGTTGTAATATAGCAGCCCCATAAACACACTTGTCTTCAGTTTCCATCTTCATCCACGCTCTACAGCAGAGATCATCTGACCTGCACTTCTCTCTTCATCAATGAATAAGGAAAATCTGTGAATTTGTTAGGCGCAGCTCGACTTATAGTTACGTTACTGCACCGTGGTGATGTCATGTGCAAGTACCGTAGTATTCTGTAAAAAGCGTAAGCCAGTTTAAGTGCATGCATAATGGTTCACAATCAGAATCCCTTTATTGATCTCCAAGGGGGAAATTGCTTTCTGTTGAAAGCAGCTCCTGCTCACAGAATGAGTGAAGAATCAAAATTGAACTCTATGTAAAAATGAAGAATAAAACAGCGAATAATAAAAATAAAATAAGAAAGGAAAAGATCAAAATAAATAAATAGAAATAAAGGTAATGTATGTAAAAATTATATGTAGCGCATATCTATGTGTAATGAAAAGCGGATATTTTCACTCAGTTATTACCCCCCCCCCCCATCGCCACACACACACACACACATCCAGGCTCCTTAATCCAACCTTCCGGCTGCACAGACCTAGCATGCGGTGCTAAACGGCAGATCAGGATGTATCCTTTGCCTTCACTCTTGCAAAAAACATTTCTCGATTTCAGAAGTGCAATTTCCAGCGATGCGTTTCCAATTAAAAGAACAATTTGGACACTGGTGTCGGAGAAAGTTTGGCTCTGGGAGGAAACAAACGGAATTGGAGATGTTAAATGTTTCGCCCAATTGTGCCCGCCTCTGTCCTGCCCCCAGGAGGATGGAGGTGGGCAGAAGGTCAAGCAAGTGAACCTGGGCATGGATCAGTGGACAGCTGCTCTGCATGGGTTGTCTGTTCCTGTTTCTCACAGGGTACCCACTGGAGGCGATTCGCATCCTTTCAAACTGGACTATTTGAAGGAAAAAATGCCTCTATCTACATCTGCCCCTGACGCTCCCCCCACCCCGCAAAAAAATCTCTCTGCCTTGGTTTCGAAGCCAGGATACAAATGGCCGTTTGCCCAATGGGAAATAAGCAGATTAGAACATCATCCATGGTTGGACTTCTCGTCTCCTTTCCCAAAGGTGTAGGATGGTTAATAGGAGGTATGCCAGGGGCATAGGATGATCATCAAAGGATGACCGCTCGAACCCCCTGCGCCACATTGCCCCGAAAAACCATCACCATTAATTGTGTCGTGGCATTCTGATCTTTCAGTTTAAATTTCCATGAATCTAAAATTATGGATAAAGCTATTTGACCCAAGAAGCCACTTTCGTAGTGCGGAAACTTTTGGCAGATACTAGAAGACGTTTCTTGTTGCATTCAGACGGCAGAGGAGCCGGGGGCCATGGAGCTTCAGTTCCTGGAACTCTTGCGGGTTCTACTCCAAGTCAGGGTCCGTTTACAGTTGCGTAGGTTGCTCGGGGATTGGTTGAGCTCATAAGCCACACCCATTACCAGACAGTCCATGCGGGCCATGGAGCGATTGCTGTCTCTGGTCAGCTGTCTTCTGGCGACTTGCAACAAGACGGACAGAAGCAGCAAGAAATGGACCAACAAAGAGCTGCCGAGCTCTTTGTGGGCCCCGCACAGAGAATAAAAAACAAGAAAGGGTTCCCCTGGAGGAGGGTAGTTCCCGGAACTAAATTAGAGCTGAATAGTTCTTAGAAATGCTCTTCCCAAAAGTGTCCAAATGCTATTTGCTCAAGAGTCAGCAGCCCCGAGCTGTCAGGCCGCACTGGCACTTTCCCCGCATAACAAGAGCAATGTTTCTTTCTAGACGTTGCTCGCATAACAGACCCGACATTAAACTGTCACGTAACTACCAGGTAGGAGGGACTTCAATGTATTCTCAGCATGATGTGCCCTCTTCGGCCGCAGCCTTGTTAATCTCATACTTTGCATTCAGGGTTTCTTGTTTCGTGTTGCTTTATTGACGGACCTGGCCCCTCCGTTCCTCTATGACTTCCTCCTCCTCACGCCAAGATCAGTTTCAGCTCTACCCATTCGTCACAACCTAGCCTGCGTACCCTGGCAGGCTCCTACACCTTCAGCTGAGGCCCTTTTTGTCACTTGACGGTTTTGCTTTTTTTTATTAAACCGGAATCTGTTTGCAGATTGTGCACCTGCTCTCGCCGACAATTGCATTTGTGTCGTGGTGTTGAAAAAGCGTCCAGAATCAGACGTGCGCAGATTCAGCGAGCGGATTAATTCAATGTGCACATTTTCTGATTGATTAATTAAGATCAAGATTAAGATTTACTTTGCAAAAATACCTTGAATGCGAAGAAGGGAACTCCGTGTGAAGCATGCACACCCTCATTAGCACTTAAACAGGATCTAATAAAGGTTGACCTTCACAGCAGGTTTTTGAGGGAACCTGCAGTTTTAAAGTCAAAGTCTTTAAGCTAGATAAGTAGTACTGCATTTTAATCCTCTCTATGCTGAGTGGGGCATCTGGTTGAATAACTGCCTTTTCACCTCGTCTCTTTGTAGAGGGGATTTCTGTTGTGACTGTGCTTCCCTCTGCATATCCCCAAGACCTCCGATCCACCTTATTGTATGGGCCCCATTGTGTCCGGCTTAAGCTCCGGCTCAAAATAACTTTTGCAATCGACGGCGGCATATTCCTGTCTGCGGCGTTAACCCATTCTTATTCCCGGGGAGTTCAGATTATGGAACTTTTTTTCTCAAATGTTTCTGATTCCATTCCGTGTTTACAATGGTCACTCGCGGTTGGATCTCAAAAACCAATTATCGTCCCCCCGAGCGGGCGTTCGCCTCGCGGTATTTCCTCCGATGTCGTGTTTCCGCAGCAACACGATGCAACATTCCTCAGCATTAACTTCGGGTTTAGTCAACCCAGGATAATTTCTATTTAAAGATTAAAAAAGTGCGCGCCGAAGCGATCAAGACGTGGGCGAAGTGGGCAGACGCTTTGATGAACCTCAAGACTTCCATGACGAAGGAAGTGGGAGTAAAACACGCAGTAAACGTGGGTAAACTTTGCAGTGTACCTCGAAGGGCGGGACCCTTGGCAGCATCAGAGTCAAACAAGCGGAATGCAGAACGACGTGTGGACAGTCGGCGTTCTCAGAGGCAGGAACCAAACCCCGGAACACGTCAACACCTGGAATCAACGCGCCAACAGAACAAGGTTTTTATCATACGTGGAAAACAACGGCCCTGTCATCGCCCGTTCCCATGGAAGTTGAAACCAGCTGGCTCACAAACAGCATCAGACCATTGTAGAACTTTTGTTGCACTAGTAAAGGCACAACCAGGAACAGGGGTTAGCAGGTTAGCCTCCGCTCGAAACTTTTATGCATGACAAGCGTTTTGTATGTTCTACGGAATAAAGTTTAATGCAGGTATCCCTGTTAAATACATGTCTTTTTTTTTTTTAAGAAAAGCTGTGAACAGCAGGCAGAAAGGTGTACAAGACAGTGGTGAGACCAGCGATGCTGCATGGTTTGGAGACAGTGACAAGGACGAAAAGACAGGAGGCAGAGCTGGAGGTGGCAGGGATGAAGATGTTGAGGTTCTCTTTAGGAGTGACCAGGATGGAGAGGATCAGGAATGAGTCCTTCAGAGGGACGGCACATGGTAGATGTTTTGGAGAGAAGGTCAGTGATGGTTGGGTCATGGGCAGAGGCGGGAGAGTGGATGCATTGGTAGACGGATGCTGGAATTGGAGGTCTAGATGAAGACCAGAGAGAAGATGTATGGAGATAGTGAGAGAGGATATGATGAGAGGAGGATCCAGAGAACAGGGTTAGATGGGGAAGGTTGATTCGCCGTGGAGACCCTGAAGGGAACAGCCCAAAGGAAAAGAAGAAGAAGTCAACAACCTGACAAACCAGACGATCTGACCCAATGGACAATTGAATGGTTTATTTCTTCGAGCACTTCCATCACCTGGCAGATCATATTCAACCATTCACACACCAACGCTGACAGAGCTGCATTGCGAGGTGTTGACCACACCATCAGGAGCCCCTGGGGGGGTTGGCGTGTTTTCTAAGGATACTTCTGCAATCCAACCGCCAACCTTTTGATCGGAGGGATAGCTGCTCTGCCAGCTGAGCCCCAGCCGCCCCAGTAAAAAGAGCCCATCAGGAAATTACAGCATCACCTGACTCCATCCAAGTCATCAGCATAATTCATCATCATGGGGGCGTCTGGCCTAAATACGACGCACAGCTGGCCTCAAGGATTCGGCGAGCTCTTTGTATTCGCTTGTTTTGCTAGTTGGCAGCGATGCTAGCAGCAGGTCACTTCTGGACATGTAGGGAGATGAGTTGTTCAGGGTGAGGGAAGGTGCAGGCTTTGTCCTCTGGCAAGAAGTCAAAAACCAAGATTTAACCGTCAATCTGCACCAACCGCCACGTGCAAAGCAATGGCATGACTCAGGGGGCGCTATTAAAGGTACATTCATGGTATGGAATCAAACATTGACGTACCTTTAACAATGAGAAGGACACAGACCTGTTTCATTTCTTTTTATCTGGCCGGATAGGGCACCTGCTCCTGGCCCATCACCCAAAGCCACGTGCCGATAATCCAACTGAGGCCGTGGTGATCTGCTCCAGGCAGGTGACCTTAAGCCGTCTCATTTAGGGCTTATAGAAAAGTAGGTAGCTTGAGGAAGAACACATGCTGGTTGAACTAAACAAAAAACACCCAGAGGAACACACTGGAAATGTCGATCCTGAAAAGCCAGAACGTGGAACGAAGTATGAAGAAGTTTAAATCTGAAACCAGCATGGTTTAGACACAGGAGCTGATTGTTTCCATGATTGATTGACCTGGTTGTTCCTCAGCTGATTATACAAAGTAGCAAAACCATCAAGTGCCAACGGCAGTCAAAGGTGTTTAGATTTGACTGACGATAGGTAGGAACGTCTCCTTCGATATCCAGAAATCTACATGAAACCAAAACGGTGTGGAGCAGCTAGAAGATCCGCTCCCTTACCAGGTGTTACTTCAATAAATGTGAACACATGGTTGCAAGCACACCTTTCGAAAATCAAATTGTCTTATCAACGGTTTAAGTTGGGGTTCGGAAATGTGCCAGGTTTGTTCCAGGACCCATCTGCGGATGCCTTTTACTTCTGAAATCCTTCGCTTCATCTGTTACTTTTAGTTTCCCCGTATCGCTCTGTGACCTGTGTGTTCCTTTGACTCCCCCCGTTTAACTTTGATTTGAGGGTTAATTGTGTGTCTTGTTCATTTTAAATTCCTGCCTTTGGTCGGTCTCCCTGGTGTTTTCCTCCTCCTTTGTTAATCAGTTCTCGTCGGCTCATCTCGGCTCCTCGCGTCTCGTCCCATCAGCTCCCTGCCCCAACTTTCTTGTTCACCTGTCTCCGGGTGTTTAATTAGCTGGGTGTCTGTTTCATTCCAGTCTTGACTTCGGTCTTTGTAAAAACCTTTGTTCATGTTTTGGTGTTGTGTCCCCTTGTGCTTTTTTACTGTATCCCTTGTGTTTGATTTGTTCCCCCTGCATGATCTGCTTATCCTTTGGTCCTTCGAGGGCTTTTAGCGGTAAATAGGACTGTTTTGGGACTGTGGGAGGAACTCTGAGAACCTGGGAGACTCCAGACATAAAGTCATTCCAACCAGGGCCTTCTTGAAGTGAGGCAGAAGCACCATTCTCTTCCACCATGCTACTTCAGCAGCCAAATATGTGGAACGCCGTTTAACCCAGTCTGAACCCCTAAGAGTGCTCAGAGTTAACCTTAAGACCGGCTCCTCACCCTGAACGTGTGGCTGTGCTCTGTGGCAAAGTGCGGATAAAGTACTCACTTTGCCCAAAACTATCCCCCGTCGCTGAGAAAGAAAGGGAAAAACTCATTCCAACCCTTGCTAGGTTGCTTGTGTTAGAATGCACTGGCATATTCACTCCCCCGGAGTGTCTGAGCCTACCTGGTCCCCTGCCTTATCACTCCAGACACATTAAAGATGTATACTCCCTGGACTCCACTCTGTATTCCCCCTCGCTGTCCTGCTTGCCTGAGGAAAGTGTCAAGGTGGTGCAATGTTTAGCGCTGTCACCTCACGACAAGCGGGTTTCGGTCGGGGCTTGGGCCCCACCTCCCCTCGCACAGACTAATCGGGGAGTAAACGATTCCTGGGCTGTGAATTTGAATGATCTCTCTGGGGGTGGGGGTGGGGCGCACCCCGACTCTCAGCCAGCACAAGATGGCCCCGAGTCCCCGTTACCCTAACTGATCGATGCGTGGTGAACAGAACGTCACATCTCTCCGAAATGAGGCGCGGATGTCTCCAGCATTGATTTGGGGGAGATGGACTCTTAGAACTGTAGACCTCCATGTTCTGAATGGACCAGCAGTGACTCGCTCTTGAAGATCGGGGGAATTTACAGCACGTGTCTTTTTATGTGAAATCAGGAAACATGCAAGTCATGCTTTTTGCGTCATTGAATCCATCGTTGGCCGATGTGTCTAATGTTTATTTCCCAGAACAGTCTCGTCTGGGGGTGACCGAGAGATCTTTCCGGGTAGACCCGGGATCCTCCTTATTTATCGCTCATGTCCAAATAGCAGAAAAGAAAATACGAGAAAGAGTCACCTAAATTATATTTAATTCAACCTGCATGCAAAATACAGGGTGAAATGAGTCCAAGGTAATGAACGTGATGATCATGACGGATTCCTGTTCGTACACTGAAGCATGAAGGTCACTGTACAAGAAGCCCGAATCAAACAGCAACCCTTTATCTCCCCGCTGGGCTGATGATGGGGCAAGGGTGGTTTCCACCCATGCAGAATGAAATGCAACAGTGGATATTTCCAAATGGCCTTTCTGAGAATAACAAGAATGCTGTCAATGCCCTGGCTGTAATGAGAAGGTTTGATAAATAGCGATTGCCGTCTAAAAACTGAGCCCACCGGAGCAGCTGTGGTGACCAAGCCATTGCTCTGTAAAACTTGCAGCAGGGCAAAAATCCAATAACGTCCTGACTGACGAGAATGAATACATGAACTTCTATGAAGCCCGGGAGTGTAAGTGCTGTATCTACATTTTTCTTGTCTGGCTGCTTGACTTCGGCTAACACGATGCTGAAGCATGCAAGACGGAATGCTACAGTCATTAGCAGCCTTCAGACAGAAGAGGTCCAGCTTGGGATCGGTTCCAGGAACGAGCCTCTTCTGGGGAAACCTTCTTGTTTAGCATTCCCAAAGGCAGTGAGGGACCATGGTAGGGAACGGTGTGACACCAGCGTCTGTGACCTGCGGTTTCAGCTCAATAATCAAAAAACAAACCACAGAAGAAGAGGAGGATGACGACACGGACACCATGGAGGTGGAAGCTGCCATGGCTTTCATGGAATTATAACCATGGACTATCACATGGAAGTGTTTCTAGCTTCGCCGTGTGAAGAACCCCGTTAGCCGCTAGCTTACTCTGCTCTTATTCTGGTCCAAAATGTAGATGTTCCTCTGTGAGCTGTGGAAAACCCTCTGAGACGTAGCAGGACAGAAGAGCTCAGACTGTCCATCGCTCAAAGCAAGAAAACATCTCAGCAGTGACCAGGATAGCGTTTAAAGATGACGCAATTTGGTGATGGACATGGCTTATGAGTTCCAGCAAACACCTACGTCATAGGAGCTCCTATTGAATCGTAAAAAGACCCTGCCAGGAGCTAACATGCTTCTAGGAACTCGGGTCTGAGTTCCTCTTGTCGTCTCAATGCATGAAAAAATGAAACGGTTCCTGCTTGTTTTCTTGAAATTCTCCTGAAAGAAAAAAAGAAATCAAAGGACAAAAATATAGGGCAGAGAAGGAATATTTTCCAATTAAAAACAATGAAAAGGTTTTTTGGTCACTGTACCACATGGATGGAAAGTCAGCATTTCCCACACACCAGTTAGAATCAGACAATTTCCAATGGTAGCCACGAGTTGTTGTTCTCTAGAAATAAAAATAAGTGACCACAAAAGGTCACCTGCCAAAATAAGTTATTACTCGTGCAAATTCCAGGATAAGCTTCGCCTTTGGTGTGCACAGACTTTTTTTTTTTTTTTGCTGAAACAATGAATTTTGCGATAGCACGGGGCGGCTGTTGGTTTGCACTGATAATTTGGGCCCTCTAACCCAGGGTGCGATGCACATCCAGCACGCTCTCTGTAGCCTCCTCTCTGTATTTGCAGAAACACCCACTGATGCAAAGGCCTTGCATTTTGGCAGGTTTGGATGAGTAGGGGAAAAAAAAAAAAAAGCACTGTCAAAGCAGGAGGCGCTACTTTATGCATCTGGACCGCTTGCATCCATCTATTCTGACAGAAGCATTTCCAGTGGAGCTCATTCCCACGTCAGCTGTAGCTCTTTGATGTCAGCAGCAAGGATTAGTTCAGCAAAATACAAAGTTCTTGGAGGGGAGTGTGCATTTCCCCGGCCCCGGTGTCCTTCTGCGCCAGCGAAGGGCATTTCCTCTCCAGAACTGCCTGATCAATCAATCAGCCTCACGCCGGGAGAGGGAGCTATCCTTGTTCTGAACGCAACAAGAGATGCGCATATCACAATCACCGTCTCTGCCGACACGAAACGTGCCAGAGGCAGCGAAGGAGCAGAACTCCTGGTACGACGAGACAAAGAATTATATGAGCAGGTCCAATCTGTTAGATTCGACAGTCATGTGATCGTTGTCGGTGGTCCAAGGCTCTGCTGACAGATAGGCTATCAAGACGCGTTACAGAACAGCAACACTGCCAGCAAAGACGTCACACTCAAACCACGGCTATAAACAGGATATAGAAGAAGAATTAAAAACTACATCCTGCTCAGTGTCTGGGTTTGTTTTTATTGGACGTATTCGTTGTGTTGGCTGCTGCTGTTGTGGAGATTACAATATTTCTACACCTGTTTTCTATTTTCTATTTTGGTGATCTTCCCTTCTGGTTAGAGGTGACATTTGCGTCGCTTCTGGATTTGGTGCCGGCCCATTACCAGTTTTTCTGTGCAATTGAGCGCTGTTCTGTCCTGCTGTGTGCTTGATTCTCGTGTTGTTGAGCGACGGAGCGCCTCAAGATCTGAGCTTCGGTGGCACGGCGGTTTGCTCTCACAGCGAGAAGGTGCCTGATTGGATTTCCACACGAGGGGGCCTTTTCTGTGGAGTGTCCGTGTCCTACCCCTGTCTGCGTTTGTCTCCTCGGGTTCCTCACCAAGTCCAAAAACATACAGGAGGTTCATCGGAGAGACTAAATTTCCTCTGTGTGAGTGAGAGATTGAATATATGACGTTATATGAGGCCCTGGGATGGAGGCCAGGTTTTCCCCGGGTAAAGAAAATGAATGAAATGCATGGATTTGACAAATAAAAATAGAACGCCTGCCAGAGTTAAATCATTTTCTCAGAAATATTTTGGACAGTTTGGCTCAACAGTGGTAGATTTCCAGGAGATTAGGTGTCGTCATGTCCCAACTCCCTGCATTCAACCATGAAGGCCTGAGCGGTAGTTTTCTGGTCTCTTACAGGGGAGCCAGAACCAACCATACGCTGTATCCATGAACGGGGTCTCCAGCAGGGTCCTCGTCGGCTACACACGAAGCTGTGGAATGCAAAATAAAGGCAACGTTGTCCGTATGAAACTCTACGAATGAGCCAAAGTCGTAGGGCATCGTCGTGTTCATAACGCTTTCCTGCATTGACTGTGATGCGAAGAAGCAGATTGTAAGCACGACCGCTCTGACGTGGCCTTCTTGATCCATCTGCGACGGTTCCACTTCTTCATTCCTGCTTCAGGAAGACATCTTAGTCCTGCTCACCCATCTTTTCAGAGATGGGATTCCTACATCTTATCCGCCTTGTTGATTCCACGCAGTTCCGTTCCAGGCGCCGTCAACGGACTGACTGAACGCAAGCTTTGCGTTTTCACCCAAAGACTTGTTCGCGTGGACGACGCCCGAGTCCACTTGACAACGATGTCACTTCACATCTTTTCAGCTGCGACCCGTCTCGTACCCGCAGAGCGCCGGCCCTTTCGGGGGCCTCTTTTCCCGTCCAACGCTGTGAGAGGACATCCAAGTGACGTTGCCGTGACGAGTCGCCGCTTTCAGATCCAAAGACATGAAATGACCTATAAATCCAATGCCTATCAATCTAAAGATTTGTTTTTTTTTGTATTTTTTTTCTTTTGCACCTGGCCTGTTGAAATGACCCCTGGCGGTGATGTGATGGCGAACCGTCCTCCAGGAAGTGAGACACACGGCGTATGGGCTGTAAAGAACGGTTACAAAGTGAGAGTGGGTGCTTTTAGTGCTATTTCTGTCCTTTTTGAATCCAGGTGAGTGATGTGAAGCCGGTGCTTGTCTGCTCGGCTTAGCCTCAGGCAGCCTTCCCTCCTCTCTTTTTATTTATTTTTTTAAACACTGATTCACAGACCAAGTCCTTTTTTTTTATTCGCTCGAAGAAATACGGGGCCTGGTAAATCGCGGTAAATAATCATCCCAAATGAGCGCAAATGCAAAAGCATTCACGTCCTGCAGGAAATAGACCCACGTTATTAGGGAGATGGTCGAATTTACATATTTATTCACCGACGTTCCCGTCCCACTGTGGTAAACCTGAGTGGAAAGAAAGAAAGAAAGAAATAAACAGTAAACCGGAGGTTTCTGCAGACTCGCGAATCATTAGCATTTTGTTTAATGTTCTCCTGCAGCTCAAGCCACACAGCAGCGCTGGGACAACTCCCCCGAAGGTTTCCTGCAATCACCAAGAGATTCTGTTTTCATTTTCAGAACCGGGAGGCGTCTGGGTTGTTTTTGCAAACACAGTATGAGAATGATGGTCACATAAGTGCACTGTGTGTGTGTGTTTGTGTTTGTGTGTGTGTGGTAATAATGAAAGGCAAAGCTGAAATGACTTTTGGGGGGCCGGGGGAGAAATGTTTTCCTTTTTTTTTTTGGCAATGCATGTTATACAGAAACACGATCCAGATAACCTTTTACTGCATATCAGACAGGAAATCCTCTTTCATCAGGGGGGAGGCGACGAAGGCGGGCGACGAAGGCGGAATCCCGTGATGGACAGAAAAATGAGGAATAAAGAGAGCCAGTCACCGATGCAATGTTTCCGCTTCCCGACCACGCTAGATTTTGGTTTGACGCTGAGCAAGGAAACTTTCGGCGCTCTTCCCCGTTTCCGTCTGCAAGCGCACAGGTCAATGGTTCCTTTATTTGTTTCACGTTTGTTCTCAGCTCCTCCCCCGGCGGGCGACTGTTTGCAGAGAAGTGTCATTGAATGAAACGGACAAACATTTAAGCCGAGCGCTGCCCTGACTGTAAAACAGTCTCTGAAAACCGGCCGTATCGATTTCTTGTCCCAGCCGCACAAACACAGTTACTGGGGTTGAGTAGCATCTTTATCTGGACTTTCCATCACGGCCGTGAGTGATCGGCCAGGCCGTTCGCTAACGGGTCTGTCCTGGACATGCATGGTCCATACAGCCCTGTCGCCGTCCTCTGCCCCCGCCCTGCCGCCCCATCCGGCCAGCGGTTACAGTATTTGACAAATGGACTGATGCTATCTCGCCCCAACAATACAATGACTTCAACAAAAAGCAATTCACGGGGACATTTTGGTATTTATAAATGTCAACTTAAGTAAAAGCTAAGGTTTCCCACTGCAAAGGTTTTGTAATTAAAGGTCAGCATTTGTGATAAAGCCTTTTTTTTTTTTTTTTTTTTTTTTACAACTATTCCATTTTTATTTTTTTCCCCCCCTCACACAGAGGAGAAGGCAAACAGCGTACAAGTTTGAGGGAAAGGTCTACAGCGAAGCATGGTTTGAGGTATTACGGGCCAGAGCTGGGAAATATAAGGAAGGTCTGCATGAACAAGATGGCGGTGGCAGCAGAAAACAGTAGCATTGAGGAGAAGACAGGAGGCGGAGATGAAGGTCTGGACGTTCCTCTACTCAAAAATGAGTCCATCAGACGGACGGCACATGTTCTGGAGACACGAGATGGTTTGGACAAGGACATGGTGAAGATCTGGGTGGAAGGACGACGAGGTTGGAGGAGGTCTAGAGGGAGGCCGGAGAGGAGGTTCATGGATGAAGGGGAAGAAGAGGGGTGTTAGAGAAGTGTGTTAGATGGAGGGAGATGTTTCACTCTGTGACCCCTGAAGGGAGCAGCCTCAAGAAGAAGACGTTGCTCGGGACGCTGTCTGTCCAGCGCTTTCCAGTTTCGGCATCAGAAATGTATTTTCCAAAATAAACTCGGGGACGGCATCGCAGGCCGACCCCGAGGCGCCACGAAAGCCCTCGACTGTCTCTTCCCCGGCCATCACGTGTTTTCTCTTGACGTCTCAGAAGTTGACAGCCGCTCAGCAGAGACTACCGGCCCGTTTGAAAGGGACGGATGGGATTGGAGAAAAAAAAAAGGAAAGAAATGATAAATAAATAAACCCCAAACAGAGGAGGAGGAAGGTCAAATGGAACACCTGTATGCATAATGTTAACACTGTGAGCAGACATGGCCGTCAGCTAATGTTTAGGAAGGCCCACCACACAGCAGCTCATCCGTCTCACTCTTCTGCCACCTCACCTTCAGCAGGAGAGAATCCCTGCAGACCGAGCACAGCAGAGCAGAAAACAACCACAGGAGCAACAACGATGTCAATAACTTCCGATAAGATCCGAGGAACCGTGGGCGAATCTGCCAGACCGGGTTAACCTAGCATCACATGAAAATAGAAGCAAGGATTATATAAAAGGGTATAAGAGTTCCGCAAAGCGTCTCTGGGAATAAAAGTTCCTGTTGTCACGGATGGGGATTAACTTAGCAGAAACCGGATAAGAACCCATCATGATTGGTAAACGCTCTCTGTCAATTCGGCACTTTCATAGCCTGGTGGATCGTATTCACCGGCAGAGGCGCCACGCCAGGCGCTAACCATAGCATCGGGGGGCAGCCGGGTAGGGGGGGGTTCAGAGTCTTGCCCGAAGACACTTCGGCATGCAGACCGGAGGAACAAACTTTCAAATACGCTGTGGCGTGTCTGAGGGCCGGGGTGGGTTTAGGTCCCGGGCATTTTGGTCCACAGAAGTTCGTCGTCAGTTTTTGTGTTGGTGTTAGAGGAATAAAGTTGGACCTGGCCTTCGTCTCCGCGATCCCTCCTCCTCACACCACATTGGTGACCCTGGACCACATTTCTGGACATCGTCCCACATCCCACAGCCGGCCGTGACGCTCCCGGAGTTCTGGCAGAGCAACACGGCCTCCTGGTTCCAGCATGTTGTGGCGCTTTTCCACCGGTGTGGAATTGTCTCGGATGACGGCAGGTACTTCCTTGAAGTCACTGCGCTGGACCAGCTGTCCACGAGGAGAGTCTTGCAGCTGCTGCGTGACCCACCGCAACACGGTAAATACGGCGCCCTCAAACATTCCTGCTCTGGACAGACAGTGTCTGACAAGGACTATGACATCAGGATTTACAGAAAGAGAAATAAGTCCATATTGAAGTGAAGAAATGTTTCAAAGAAGTGCTTTGTACTGAAAGGCGTTCGTTTCTAGCACCGACACATGGGTTCATCCAGCTCCTTCGCCCACCATTCACATCCCCGAGGCTACGCTCCATTCACCTGCTGACGGCATGCATTTTCATTCGACATCACATCATTCACAGAGCTTCTTTACTCCCCTTTTGAGAAACAATTTACAGTTAGCATTAGGCTAGCACCTAGATATCCCACGATTCACCTCTCTCTGTCATATCCTGTCTGCGCTTGTGTCCCTTCAGCAATGCATGACATTAACTTCGGATCTTCTCCAGAGTCCCTGGGCTCTCTCATTGATCAGGTTCCCATTGCACCATTGTTCTATCTTTCATGAATATCAAAGCTATCTTTTTTATAACGTCAGCTATTAGCATGTACCTGTTAGCACAACTGTGATTAGTACCTCGAGTCGAGGCAGAGGGCCGCGCACAGCGAGCAGGGATCTGTCCTGTGTTTCTGCAAAAACTTGTGTTTCCTCGCCGCCCCTGCCAAAGGCTCCTGGAGAGAGGTTAAGTTTCTGTAGCTGATCTTAAAGAGCGTGGTCCAGACCCGCTCGAGATGGAAAGTGTCATCAGACAACTGGGTCGTGATTTGGCGGCGTGGTGATAAAATCCGTGCATGTGTTGATATGCAGAGTCAGTGCTCCGAGGAGTCAATTCATTTGTTTTCAAATGTTAGGAAAATAATGGGAGAGCAGAACTCCTGTGTTCTTAGTTTAGTTCCAGCCAAAAGCAGAACATGAAGGATGTTTTTCTGTCTCCTCTTTGTGAAGGAGTGAGGTGCAGATAGGTGATGGGAATTTTACATGCCTCCACTTTTTATTATTAATTCTATTTACATCAAATTGTCATGACGCGTCGCGCTTTCACCGCGCCGCCTGACATGCCTCAACACCGATATCGGCGTGACACAGATTCTGCCAAGAGAACCGCCTCCAACGGTGCGATGTGCGCTGAACTTGTGTGTGTGTGTGTGTGTGTGTGTGTGTGGGTGTGTGTGAGAGCACAGTGATCACAGAGTGTTTGTTTGCTTTTCACAGGCTGTGCTGTCGGAGCAGCAGGGAGAGCGGGGTGATTGTTTGCTACATGTCAAGACAGTATTTAAGGCAGCTTAAGGGGTCTGCTAGACTCCACATTCAGTCGCCCGCGTCCGACCGGGAGGCCGCTGTGTTTGCTCGGTTTTAAACAAGCGTCGCCAGGCTAAAACGCCAATAGTTCTTCAAAAAGACAAACCCTTCAGCGCACGAAGCCGTGCGTGGCACCCGCGGGTTTATTATTATTTTCAGCCAAAAGACTCCGATTAATCGAAATATTCATGAGGCCCCGGCGACGGAGCCGGAGTGACCTTGACTCCTCTGGATGTGCTTATGCGAGCCCCGGAGTGGAGGCATATCAAAGGGGACACGGGCCCGGGGATCTGGGGCAGAGATGTCACCCGGATCCGTGACAGACCTCCGGGCTAAATCCACACTCGGGGAGGCGGCGGCATAATCTCGGTGAAATATTGAACTTCCAGCGGGCGACTAAACACGGGAGTGGACGGGGGCGCAGCCGAGCAGAGGAGTATTTGCAAAGCTGAATCCTGGGAGGAACTGTTGAGAATCATATTTGACGCACGTATAAATATAGATATGCACGAAGCCTCGTTTGAAAATTGAGATTGTTATTCCTGATTTCTGACATTCATTCATTCTCCAGGAGTCCTGCGCTCAGGGGCGGACGGAGCTTATCCCGGCTATCAGCGGGCGAGAGGAGGGCTTCACTTGGACGCGGTGCAGTCCTACACAGGGCCGCATATGGATACAAACAACCATTCACCGCTTCATTAACACATCACACAGAGCAGGGGTGGCCAATTCATTTTTACAAGGGGCCACATGAGAACCCTGGACGGTGCCGGAGGGCCGAAACCAAAGATGACAGAGAAGCAAAATACACTTGTAACACACGAGCAGACCGGGATGCCCAAAAGGCCACAAAATGCCCCGGTCTGACAGAGTCATACAACTATTCAGCCGCATTCACACATCTGGTCAATTCAGGGTCTCCCTGCATGTGTTTGGACAGTGGGAGGAACCTGGAGAACTCTGAGGAACCTGGAGAACATGGAGACTCCACATGGAAAGAAAGGCCTCCTGTGGGAATCCACCAGAGGGGACCTTCTGGCTGTGAGAGGAAAGTGCTAACCGCTGCTCCACTCTGCTGTCTGAGATATACTGTCTATATTTTAAACACACACTGTATATTTCCAGTCGTTGACCATCTTAGAAAAACCCAAAATACAACATCAGACACTCCAACCAAAGAGGAAAATGAGCATGAAATGTGGCTGCTGCGCAGCGGATCCTCCTCCACGACATGAAAGTAATAAGGATCAAGCAGCCACTTCAAGTCACAGCCCGGCGGGAGAAGAAAAGATCCGCCGCCGATCTGAGCGCAATTAACGTCTGATTAAGTGACACGGCAAGTAATTACGTAATCAGCCGGCGGTTCCGTCTGAGTCGGCAAGTGAGAGACGGCTCAGATGACGGAGCGCAAAATGACAGCCATTTGTTCCGGATTTAGCGCAAAATACTTTTTAATCGTTTATTTGACGCTTGTCCCCCGAACCCCGCGCCGGTAACCGACATTTTGCTTCAATTAAAGCCCAAACCTGCAACAAACAAAGCAGATGATCAGACCTCCGGAGCCTTTCCCCCCGCAGAGAAGTTTAATGAAATAACCGTCCGACGATCATCCGTCAGAGCGCCGGCGCCGAAACGTACGACGGCATCAAGCGCCCCTCGCCATATGTCCACAGGCCCTCTCCATGGCAACCTCATCGGTCACCGGGGGCGTCGGCACACCGAGGCGGCCTCCCTAATGGATGGCGGGGATGCTTACAAAAAAAATACATGGCCGGAGGAAATGCTTTCTGTGTCGCTGCTGCCGCGCCACGTCTACTTAATCACTCACGTCGCAATTAGGAGCGCCCTCCTCCAACATCGGGATTAATGAAACAATACAGTTAATTGGGATGATGATTCATTTCGGCGCCCTCCTCCTTTTTCTTTTTCTTCTTCCCGTCAATGTAAAGCGCTCCAGGCGAGGCTTCTGTCGGCTGGATAGACCGGCTGAGCCGTTCTCCACCTCCACGTTTTGCAGGTTCAGCATCACCGTCCGTGACATTTAACAAATAAATTTATTTTGCATTATTTATGAGGCTGCCTTATTTTTTTTGGAATCCCGTCTTTAATTGCGCTCCGGCGCTCAAACGGTGTGTGAACGCGCCAGTGCTGAGCGATTGTGTTGGCCCTCATCTGCCCCGCCGCCGTCATTACAGATAAACAAGTTTCGGCCAATTTACAACGTTTAACACGCCGGGGTTTCCTTGGTAACTTCCCCCTCCCGATCTCAGAGGCCTGTCCTCGCCCCTCCGCCTCTCAGCCTATAAATGGCAGATTAAGTTAGAGGATCCATTCTAAATAGCCCCGGGTTGCGGCGGAACAAGCAAAATAAGGCAAGAGCTAAATTACTTTGTTTGTCGCGGTGAATGGTATTACTCAAAGTCACTTTCACGGAGTGTGTGTGTCTGGGTCGGGTGGTGTGTGGGGCAAAATGCTGCTTCCTCTTAGATTTGTGAAATGATATAACGGGGGGTTGCGAACCTGCTTGCGCCTTTTACCGATTTCCCTGTTCAGCTTTGAAAATGATTCGAGCGTCTCTGTTTTCCGGAGTCGCCGGGATCATTTACGGGCGTGTCATCCGGCGTACGTGCCATTCAAAGAGGACCAAAAAAATGCATTATATGAGTCGCATGCGGGAAGTCCGTTGATTTGCGGCCGATTCCTTCAAACGCAGCCCTGCCTTTTGAAATAAACCCTTTAAAAAAATGGAGAAAAAAAAACGCAGACACCCAAAATGGTTGTCCACTCGAGATCTGGTGTCGATCCGTATTCGTCTTCGTCATGACGCCGCCGGGTGTTGAAGTGGCTGGGAAAACATGGCGAAGTTCTCCTGCCACGACATAGGCAGGGCTGAACCAGCAGGGATCGACTCGCTGCTGGGAAAGGAGGTAGACTATGAGGATTTTAAAGCGGAAATAATGAGGAAGGATGGAAGCAAGAATACGGGTGCAAATAAATCCCTAATTCAGGATATCCAGCATTACCAAACACAGCCCCTCAAGATACCAATCCATTTATATACAAATTTTTAAGATACGGAGCATGATTCGAGCAAATGTTATCCTTGAATTACGGAAAAAAAAATCATGATACAAATACGAGAGCGAGAAAATCTAAATTGGACAATCTCCAATAAGCTTCACGACGCCGCCGCATCTTCTTGTTCCAGTGTGCATATCCGGTCAGGTCATTCCTGTCTCTTGATCTGGCATCATTTTATATCTTCATGTTCATTTTGTGTATTTTTTGTAATCATCATCACGGACCCTAAGAAAGCAAGTGGTGAAGCCAGAGAGAAGATGCTTTCTATGAAAATGAAGCACGAAATAATACGAAGCAGGAAGGTGGTGTCCGTATGAGCGATATTGCACGTTAATTCAATCGCAATGCATCCACGATGTGCTCCAACCAATTCATTTTCTGTTATTTCAAATGGGAAAATTCATTTGAGACACCAAAAAAAAGAAAAAAAAAAAAAATCAGCATATGAACCCACGTCTGGAACAAATTGAATTAGAATCTTTAGGGACTGCTGTAAAATCTACTCTGAGTAACTAAGTTACACGCCTGTCGCATTGAAATAGAAATAGACATCCAGCAGCAGATCCCTCACAGAGATGTTTGTTACTGAGCTGCCAAAAGTCTCCAGATGAAACGTTTGTCTTTTCTTCTCTCAAACCCTGAACCGATTTCCACCATAAGAACATCAGTCTCCTCCCCGGGGGTCTGTTTAATGTCATTTGTTGACCAATGTCATTCCAGTGAGCTGATAGAATAAAACCTGCAATAAGAGACTGTAATAAAGTATTCCTGCCTGCTCCGCGAGGAGGAGCAGGATATGGATAGTTTTCCGAAGAGCGGGATGTCATATTTTTTTCATTTAAGGCCGACTTTGAAAGATTTGGACATTGCATTTGTGACCAACGATATGGTTTCATGCCAAAGTTGTGAGAAACAGTCTGGTTTGATGCTTTGAGAATGCTGGGAAAGAAGTGCAGGGAAGGTCCAAGGGAGCTGCGTTGAGGTCATTTGTAGATCCGAAGAAAGCAAACGATAGGATGCTGAGAGGAACTGGACAAAGAGCAGAATCAAAATTTCTGAGTATCTCCACCCTTGTGGGGAGGCCTCTGGACCAAGTGGCTTCATATTCATATCTGAGCAGATGAACGCTGACCCTTTCTCACAAGTCCTCCTTTCAGAAGACACCACTGGGCTCCACAAACCCGAATTCTCTTTCAAACTCAGCCGTAGCTTTTTGCCGTCCTTTCGGTCTGGAGACAGGAAGCTCATATCTCCAAGGCAGCTGTCAAAGCTGGAATCTCAGACCCTTTTTGAAAGAGAAGTGCGTGTCCTTGCAACGGCTTGTGAATCTGCCAACTGGCATCATCTGGTCATCTTGCCCTTTCCCAGGCCATTGTTATGAATGAGACCATGTTCTTAATATCCCCTGCACGGTTAAATAGATACAATAATAATCATTACAGTCAAGTCTTCACCCCAGAAACCTCTCGTTTACCATAAAATGTCTAAATTTGGACACAAAGTACAAATAAACTTTTCGAGAATTGAAATTTCGTTTTATCCAGCCGGGTTTCCTGGCTGAGGAATTCTGACTAAAACACTTCAGCCACAGCCTGGAAGAGGTTTGGGGATAACAGAAGGATGAAGATCTGCAGATGCTGGTCTGCAGGAGTCTCTGATGCACACACAGGTTTTGTGATGTGAAGCTTCACCCTCCTCAACTTCTGCTGATTTCTGTACGTTTGCGTGTCACTGATTAATGCAAATGTGAAAAATCCCTGCTGAGGTGTCCTTGAGCAGGACACTTATCCCCGAGTTAGCTCTGCACTCATTTTTCATTTCTTTTCCCTATTTCTGCAGGTACTGGTACAAATCAAAACGTGAATATCATGAAAAAGTCCAGTAGGAAAGAGCATCATTCCTTGCAGGACATGGAGACCTCCCTGGAGGTAAAAAAAAGACAATGGTCTCACACTGGACTTTGGTTTTCATTCTCTGTAAAGCTTGAACTTTTTCACTGTGTGTGACGAACCCATATGTGGGTCTCCCTTTCTGAAATGGGCGTCAAAAAAACTTGAACTTCTTCATGATCTTCTCATTGTTTGAGCCGCACCACATAGTCATACATCTTCATCTACGGCAAGGCAGCCTCAGGGGGGCATGGGCCGGCATCTTTCCGAGGCCGCCCCACGCGTGGACAAAGGGGTTGCGCCAGGAGGGGCGTCCGGCGTGAAGCTCGCGCCGAGAATAGATAACGTGAAGTGAACTTCCGACCCTCATACCGGATCAGTTGAGGACCGGGCTAGCGACGACCGGCCACCGCCACAGGTGGCCATAACGTGCTAGGTACCAGTGGCAATTGGGCTACTGTGGGTGGAAGGAGGAGAGGAGGAAGGCAGGTTCAGAAGCAGAGAGTTAGAAATTTCAACAAGACCTGAAGCCTTGAAAGAGGACATGAGGTTAGTTGGTGTGAGAGAAGAGGATGCAGAGAACAGGGTTTGATGACGGAGGTGGATTAGCTGTGGATACCCCAGAAGGGAAGAAGATGACACATGCATATGAATCTTTGAGCCACTTTGGCAACATGTATGCAGGAAATGGCTGGGAGTGACAAAATAAAGCAAACCTTGATTTGCCAAAGCCCTTCTTCGGTATCAGAAAAAATCCAACTCCTTGACGTTACGAAACAGAGCGTCTCGGGAGGGGAAAGAGAAAATAAATGAAAAAGGAAACAAACATGGCAGATCTATTGCGAACAGTGCGACCGCTTAGGAGGGGACGGAGCGGGAGGCGGAGGAGATCCCTCCGAGAAAAACGGACAGTGACGGAAAGAAAAAGAGCTGGAACGGGGGAGACGTAAAATGATTGTGACATTGTCTCTCGACAGCACTCGTTCCCCCCCGTCCAGGGCTGGGGGGGCGACGCTGCGATACAACGCATCTGACAGCGGGAGCGCAGGAGGAGGAGGCGGGTTCCGTTACAGTATCAGCGGAATATCCAAGTCTCGTCGTCGCAAGTCAAAAGAATGGTTACCACCACAACTTGTTTGCAGAGGAGAGATGTTTTCTGTTTGTTTGGAAAGGCGGGAAGCCCTCCCAGCTCCTGCCCCGCCCACCTGATCGCGTGCAAAAGACATTATTCCGTAAATCTAAACTCGAGGAAAAGTGGGAACAAAAGCAACGTCCGGCAGTACAATTGTCTCGATCCTCCAAGAGATTAAACGGGATGAAAGGATGAATCCATTTCTTATAAATGCGATGACAATTGGGGACAACTTTTCTTGGGGACGGACGGTATTCTCACTGGCACGAGTCTCACGTTTGGTTGCACATTCATAGCCGCTTCCTCACTGCATGAACTTTTTGCAGCACCTAGAACTTCCACAGGAACCAGACCTTGGTGCTTTGGGACAGCAGAAGAACCGGGGACCGCTGACCTCAGCTCCTAGAACATCGTACTCCGAGGCAGGGTCTTTTTACAGTTCCGTAGGAACTCATGTGATGCAGTTGGATTGGTGGAACTCATAAGCCACGCCCATTACCAGATACATCTTGCAGCCCACAGAGTGCCGTTTTTTTAAAAACTGATGGTCACTGGTCAGATGTTTTCTTGGACAAGATGGACAGAAGCGGCGAGAAATGGAGCGACGAAGAGGCCCGAGCTCTTCTGTCCCGCTTCACCTCTGAAGGGTTTCCAGGGCTTGCAGAGGAACATCTACATTCTACAAAATGTGGAGTTAGCTAATGGGGAGAAGATAAAACCCCATCAACAATCTCATATGAACATCATGTATGGCAGCTTCCACAGCTCCATGTTGTCCGTGTTGTCATCTTCTTGTTCTTCGGTGATTTGTATTTGAGCTTGAGGTGCAGAAACTTGTGTCACATCAGTCTCTGCTCTGGTTCCCCCAAAAGTAAAAGCCTGGAGGAGGCTACTTCCTGGAACTAACTGGAGCTGGACACTTCTCAGAACCGTTGAGTCTGAAAGCAGCTAATGTTAATCTGCTCTTCAGCTCATCGGCAAATGACTGGAGGACTTCCATTGCGTGGCTCTCACCTCCTCAGGCAGAGCTGGGACGCGTCGGCGTGTCGGAAAGGGTCCCCTGACCTAAAAAGGCCAGGTTTGCAATCCAAAAAGAAATCTAAAAACTTCAAATACAAATCAACCACGTGTGAGGCGATCAAACATCTCGACCCCGAAGACGATATGGAAGTTAAAAGGAATCCGTCAGCGTGACAGGAGAGAGCCCGAATTCATCAAGTAAATGACTGGATGTGAGCTGCCCTTTAAAGTCCCAGCTGTCCCCCCCAGGGAGACGGGGGGGGAGGAGGAGGCTGTTAATATTTAATTCGAACACGTGTTGTGTCACAAATCAATCTGTCGTACAAATTACCTCAGATTAATTCAATCGGACGTTAAAAGCCAGCTGATTGGCGTGAGTTTGAGGTCCTCGCCCTGCGTCCCTTCTCGGGTGGAAAAAAAAAACAAAAAAAATGCTTTCGTTTTAAAGCACATTCAATGCCAAAGGGTTCCCGCGCCGCCCTAACTACAAATGATTGCACAGATGGATTTGGCGGTTTGTTGGGGTTAATGCGGCGGTAGCATTATTAGCACTAATGAGACTTTTTTTTTTTTTTTTTTGTTCAGGCGCGGCTTTGGAAAGCAGCCGAGCGACCGGGCTGGGAGTCAAGCAGCTATTTCAAGGTGGTGGCGCGTCATAAATATGTATGTACCTGAGGGAAAGCAATAAGACATCATCATCACAGAGATCACCACGCTGTCAGTCGCCTTGGCAGGGCCCATTATAAATCGCCCACAATCAGAGCCCTTGACCTGCCCCTGCCACCCTGGAGCGCGGCACCTCCGATCCCCGCCGCCTTCCACAACGCTTCACAGTTTAGCTTCCGGATTATTTACATTTTGATTACATTCCCGTTGGACGGGGGCTCGTTCGAGCGCAAACATTTATTTTTTTTTAAGGGGGGGACCCATCTCCGAGAGGCTCCCTGTGTTATCCGGGGAAAGGAGAGAGCGTCACATGTAGAATCGTGCCAATGCGCACCGTGATGGATAAAACACTCCATCTGAGATGATATGTAGAGCAGCAGTGTCGCCCCTCCACTTGCAAGGTTGGCAGTTCAATCCTCCAGCTCTGCTGCCACTGGTGCATGAATGGGGGAATAAAGTGGCGGAGCGCTTTATACAAGGCCGTTTTGAATCCTCCACGCGTATTCTTTGTCAGTCAAAGCGGTCGGTAAATTACAAAATTTTGCTTTTTTGCCATCTGACCAAGCGTTTTGATGAAAATGTAATGCATGATGAGACAGTTTACCAATTCACCTTTCAAAGTGAATACGGTGCATTCAACTCTAAATGCCCTTTGGAGTAAAAAGTGTCACCCTAATGCTCAGGGTGCATCCAAGATGGGTTTAAGACGCGAGAACGCGTTTTGCCGATGATGTTGTGCTATACGTATAAACTGTATGCAGGGGCTTTTTGTTCCATTTTCACTGATTATGCTCTTCATGCATACCAGATATTACAGTAAAAACTGCTCCAATAACAAAATGTGTCTCCAGAGTGTGAGCGCGTCACACATCCTTCGCCTCCTGCAGCTTCTCCCTGTTTTTCAAAAATCCCTTGGGCCTCCTGGCTATTTCATTTCCTCTGGAAGCCCTCTACTTCTGGAAAACACCGCGAGTGTTGACTCAAACTAAACAAATGATAAATAAAAAGCCCCACCTGTTTGAGGAGAGAAATGTCTGCATTTTGAGTTTTGCGACTTTAGATCCGCGGGTCTAACTTGACTTCGTGTACGTGCGAAGCGTCATGACACGGTCTTGAGGTCTAATATGCCCTTTTGGTAAAGCAGTCAAAAAGTGAGCAGCCTGACGCCGATGACGGCTACAGTGAGACGTCACATTGCATCTCCATTCGCTGCGGGACGGCGAGCGCTTTATGAGCAAATGAACCCATCCTGGGTTTTGCCTCCAGGTGGCCGAGGCATCGGCGAGTGAACACGAGGCCTGTCACACCGGAGCTGCTCTCCTTTGCCTGTCTGAGGAGATTAACCTTCGCTTACCCCGCCGACTCGGAGCTTCCCAGCCTCAGAGCGGTGGGAGCGCGAAGGCGCCCGGTCCTCGGGGCTCGACCGACCTTGCCTCCTATGCATGAGGTGTGCGTGTATGTTGTTACAACCAGGATACCAGTGGCAACTTATACAAGTATAAATTGTGATTAATTGTGAAAGAACAAAATTGTGATAAATTGTGAAAAAAAAAGAAGCATTCCAATCGCGGCGTCAAATCTGCACTTTTATGGATTAGAAGAAGCATGCAGTAATTGGACGGTAACAAGGCCATAAAACAGATTATGGTTATTCTACCACACATTGGCTTATATAGAAAGTGGACTATCGAATGATAATATAGTTCTGGATTAAAATGAAGTTGATACCGTGATGAATAGAAGGGTGGCAGGCTGGTGAAGAAGAACATGGATCCACAGGCCTCAGGGACTCTATTTTCAATAAGTTCTCTCATAATATACATGAGGATCCAATTCCAGGGAGGACGTCTCTTTCGGCTTCAGTCCATTTTCCCTCCCTATTAAGCGCTGATTTATGGCCTCATAACTGTAATTGTTAAATGGCAGGAGCCGCCCCGCGTTCCCGCTGAATCACTTGCAGCTCCGCTGGAGCCCCAATGTCTTCGCAAATAGTAAGACTCCGACCAGTAGCGGCAGATGGAAAAAAATATATCCAAAAAAACGGCCCGGACGTGGCCTTTGGTGTCTGCGCTTGTGTTGCCTTTTCCGATTTTACGGTCGTCGGCAGCTCGCAGGCCTGCTTTCCTTAAAATGCTTCGGTTGTTTTGAATTTCAAATGCAATCACGGGTAATTTCGCCGCGATTCCTCTGAGTGACAGTGGAGAAGTAATGGCTGGAGAGCGGTTCATTATGTTGTTATTTATCACTCAGATGTCAAAAAAATAAATAAAATTCAAATACGCTTGATTGTGGTAATGATTCTGTTTTCTTTGTAGGGCTAGTCATAATAATCACAATGATAATAATATTAATAATAGACATCATGCTGTAGGCTTTGCGATCATTGTGTTTCCTGTGATTTCCAAGTGTTTTTGCCGTTTAGCATTTCCATAATAGAATCGGAACATCACAGCTGTGGCTCTGAATGACGGATGGACTGATAGCCGCTTTGTCATGGTAGGAACTTTTTGCAGCTCTGAGAACCTATTCAGGAAGGAGGCTTCTTCCTGGTGCCTTCAGACAGCAGAGGAACCAGGGACCGTGGACCTCAGCTCTGAGAACCATCTCAGCTCCTACTCCGAGGCAGGGTCCTTTTACGGTTCCATAGGAACTCATGTGACATAGGTGCTTGGAGATTGGTGTATCTCATAAGTCATCCCCATGATAAGATAGTTCTTGCTGACTGCAGAGCACCATTTTTTTTTAAAAATGTTTTCTTGGAGTTTTTCCTGTGACATAATGCAGAGAGGCAGTGAGAAATGGTCCTCGCTCTGCTGGCCACAAGGGGGTTTCCAGGGCTCGCAGACGAACACCGACGTTTTGGACCAGAATAAGTGCAGAGTTTGCTAATGGCTAATGGGACTCTTCAAAGGATGAAGCAGTGCAGGGAGAAGATAAAAACACTCCAGCCGTCTGATAGTCCATGGTTATTATTCCATCAATGCTGTGGCAGCTTCCACCTCCATGCTTCTTCTTCGCTGGTTTGCTTTAGAGTGTGGAGCTTAAGGTGCACGTCACACCGGTCCCTACCCTGGTCCCTCCATGTCTGCTGGAATACAAAACTATAAGGTTCCTCTGGATGGTTCTGGGAGCCTTTCTATCCAAAAGCGGGTAACATGCATACATCTTCCAAACCACTTATCAACGCCACAAAGAGATTGAATAAGACAAAATTACCCGTCCAATAGACCAGCTTCCACCGCTGAAGCTACAAACCAGCATGTATTTACATTATTCCATGCATCAGTCCATTATCGACTCATGCAACGCCTCAAGAGCCGGACTGAACCTGACCAACCTCTTACATGCATTAGATTAGATTAGCTTCAACTCAGTTAATGTCATTATCCTTGCAATAATGCAGGGCAAGGAAATGCCTCGCTAAACCACATATCGCTCACGGTGTGAGCACTCCAACCAAGCCGGGCTTTTAGACGTTCCTTCATGTGTCCTTAACACACATTTCTTCCCAGTCATTTAAACTCTTCAAGTACCTTTTCCACTGGAGTTCATGGCCTTTGCCACCTTTCAGTGCCTTTGTGGAACACGGCAAGCTGTCAACCGCCTCAGCAAGAAGCCATGACTCTCAGTGAATGCCGAAGTGGAATTTTGACATGACTGGAACTGAGCCCTCTAACAATCTTCCCCTTCCAGAGTAGTGAAGTGCTGTAAATCATTAATGGTCACCACCGACGCCGTCTCTTCGTTTAGCCCGATTGGTCTCATCTCTGAGACGTTAAAGCCACGCGTCAGTTCGTAGCGTAGTTCTTTGAAACCCAGCTGTCTCTCTTGCGGTGACTTATGGGTCAGTAGAAGAAGCGTGGAGAGGGAGGAAGCATCTCTATGTGACAACTCGGTAGAGCTGGAATCTGATTTTCGCAGTCCCGCTCCATCTGGTCCTTTGACAAGCATTGGACAGCACCCAGAGGAGACGCTTGGTTCAGCAAGGAGTCATCTGACGCCTGAACAATCAGGGCCACAAAGACACCTTCAACTTTTCACCATCAGGAGGACACACTTTGAAAAAGAACCCAAGCAGCAGACCTAACAAAGTCCACATGGAGGCCTCCGAAGAAGTATTCACATCAACTGAGGGAGATGTAAACTAGCACATGTTGTGGCCACATGGTGAAGGTAAGGAGTAGAAGACAGAGGTGGTAGCAGCCATGGTGTCTGGTTTGGAGACACTAGGGAGAAGACAAGAGGCAGAGCTGGAGGCGGCAGAGACAAAAATGTGGAGGTTCCTCTTTGAGAGTCTATCAGGAGACCAAGCCAGACTGAGATGGCTTGGACATGGACAGAGGAGGGATGGTGAAAATCCGAGTAGAAGGATGCTGAGGTTGGACTGTCCAGGCTAGAGGTCTGGAGGACGACCAGAGAGGAAGTTCATGGATGAAGCTAAAGAGGATGGGCAGGTAGTTAGTCTGAGCAGAGAGGGTCAGATGGAGGCAGATGATTGGCTGTGGCAGGCCAAAGGAGAAGAAGAAGATATTAGTGGTCTAAAATTACATGACAACACGCCAGGAGTCGGTATCTCCATACAGCGGTGAGAATGTGCTGTAGGTGTCAGACATACAGGAGGTAATTATCCCACTACCATGTTGACTTCTTTGCGGGAGCACATTAGCATTCCATCATTAAGCCTCACAATGGAAGCTGGCGATGCTGTCGCTTTGACAACATCTGCACCTTTGATGTCGCTGGTCAGACCCTTCCCTTTGCTGCTTATTCACACCACACAGATGATTCGCTTTCTAATTTGGCGGTTTGTTTGCTTCAGTCTTTTTTCTGCCACCAACCGGTCACATTCTACATGATCAAAGCTGATGAGGTTACAGAGCTGCTACTCATCGCTCCTGTTTTCTTTTGTCTTCCTTTCTCTCTCTCTCTCTCTCTGTTCAAACAGCGGGGGTACAAGTTCAGTCCATTGATGCGGGCGTCTGATGAGAGTGCAATGGAAGCATAAATATATCAGAAATCCTGGTTGTTCTTGTTGATGCTCGAAGGAATCCCGCTGCGTTTATGCTATTTTGCGCATTGATCTACAGTTCGGTGAAAGAAAAAAAAAAAACATGTTGCTGCAAGGGTGAAAAACTCTTTTTTTTTAAATAGCATCACGTGATCTGGTCATTTGGCGTCAGCACATAGCTACGTGTTTCCTGATTGACGTTTTTGTGGCAGGTTCTATTGAAATAAGCATACAGATGTTTCATAGGCGGAAGGAGGAACATGGCACAGCAGCGTCTCTATGGTACCGTGCAGCAAGGTCTCATGATCCCTGCTTTTGTAGCCACACAGAACAGCACCACTTCTGCGGGTCAACGGTCTCCACTTAGAAATGCCTGGCAGCTTCAAAGCGCTTTTATACGAGAAAGCGTTTACCCGTTCGTACACCGATGGTGGCAGAGCGGCTGCACGAGGTACTAACCAGAGCTTCTGGTTTGATGTCCTGCCCGAGGACACCTTGACACGTGGACAGAAAGAGCCGAGAATCTAACTCCGCCAACTGAGCAACCATCATTACCGCAAATACGTACTTTGTCCTCTGCCAGCTTCCAGCCAGTGCAGACAGACACGAGATTTGAATGCTGAAATGACTCCGTGGACAAATAGTGCACGGATGCCGTTGCGTTTTCTTGAGACCATATTATGAGGAGCTCCGGGAGCGCGGTTCTGTTCTTGGAACAGACTGTCAGAAAAAAAAAAAAAATCGATCCACCTTATTGGAGTGAACAGCCAAAAAGAGCCGAGGATTAAAAGTAAAACCCAAGGTACATGCAGCACATTGTAGTGACATGTGTAGTACCTGTGCAAACCAAACAAAGTAGCGATGTTCCATTTTACCAAAGCAAGTGTCTGAAGTTTGCCGTGGAAAAGTTGGTTTTAGTCTCACTGATGAGAAGCTGCTGACTCGCTGTCAAATGGAAGAGTAAAAACATCTGGTCAATTGATTGGCGGACCACAGGGCCACCACGTTTACGCCACAAATCGATTCAGGTTCTCCAGGAATCATTAGCCGGAGGTCATTCGCCGTTGCAGCCGTACGATCCTGGATGTCCCGGAGAGGAGCTGTGCGAAATGTCACGAATCGAAAAATGGAGAGTAACGACCCGCGCGGTGAGATGGAAAGGTCTTTATTGGGTCGCTGGCTTCACGATGGTGGAAAGATGGAGTCTCAGAAGGTGACGCACACATGGAAAGGGTTGGAAGGGTGTAGGTTCAGCTCCAAAGCCCCAGTCGCCCCTAATGGTCCGGTTAGTGCCTTGCGAATGTAAACGGGTGATTGCGATCCAGTGTGAGAAAGCTGTGAGTGGAAACATTTCAAGCATCATCCTGTTTGAAGACGCCAAAGGATGCTTACATTTATCTTTGGAAACTTTTGCACCGGAGCCACATCTTGTGTCAGCGTTCCAGGGTACAAAAGGGAGGAATGCTAACGTGCTGACGGCCAAAATCCACAACACAAGTTTGGAAGCTTGTTTTGCAGGAGTTGCACGACTTTCATCCAAGAGCACCTGGCCTTTTTCGCAATGCCATGATGAAGTCCGATTATTTTGCAAATGAGATGCTTTGAGAAACATCCAACCATAAATAGCTGAAATGGTGTATCAGAATAAATTATATGTACACTTTGTTAGCAGTTGCCGTGTGTGGAGCTAATGGAGATCATATTGACGCATGTATATTATTTACAGTGGGTACGGAAAGTATTCAGACCCCTTTAAATTTTTCACTCTTGGTTTCATTGCAGCCGTTTGTTAAAATCAACAATGTTCATGTTATTTCTCATGAATGTTCACTCAGCTCCCCATCTTGACAGAAAACAAACTGAAATGTAGAAATGTTTTCAAATTCCTTAAAAAAGAAAAACTGATGTATCACCTGGTCATGAGTCTTCAGATCTTTTGCTTTGATACTCATATCAAACTCTCATGCCGTCCATGTCTTCTGATCCTCCTTGAGATGGTTCTGCTCCTTCACTGGAGACTTTCTGCAGCACTCAAGGTTCCTGAGAGCACAGTGGCCCCCATAATCCTTCAATAGAAGAAGTTTGGAACAACCAGGACTCTTCCTTGACCTGGCCGTTCAGCCAAACTGAGCAGTCGTGGCAGAAAAGCCTTGGTGAGATGGGTAAGAAGAACCAAAAGGCATTTTTGGCGTTAATTCTAGGCGGTTTGCGTGGAGAAAACCAGACACCGCTCATCAGCTGCCCAGTACAATCCCATCAGTGAAACATGGTGGGGGCGTTTTTCAGCTGCAGGGACAGGACGACCGGTTGCAACTGAAGGAAAGATGAATGCGGCCAAATACAGAGATATCCTGGAAGAAAACCTCTTCCAGAGCGCTCAGGACCTCAGACCGGGCCGAAGGTTCACCTTCCAACGAGGCAACGAGCCGAAGCAAACAGCTACAATAACAAGGGGGTGGCTTCGGAACAACTCCGGCCGTTCTTGACGGGGCCAGCCAGAGCCCTGACCTAAACCCCACCGAGCATCTCTGGAGACACCTGGAAATGGTTGTCCACCAACGTTCACCATCCACCCTGACAGAGCTGGAGAGGATCCGCGAGGAAGAACGGCAGAGGATCCCCGAATCCAGGTGTGAAAACCTTGTTGCGTCCTTCCCAAGAAGACTCATGGCTTTAGCAGCTCAAAAGGGAGCTTCTACTCAATACTGAGCTGAATGCTTATGACCAGGTGATATTTTCACCTTTTCCTTTTTAATACATTTTGCTAAAATTTCTACATTTCAGTTTTTTTTCTGTCAAGATGGGGTGCTGAGTGAACATTAATGACAAATAAAATAAACTTTTTTCATTTTAGCAAATGACTGAAAAATGTAAAGGGGTCTGAATACTTTCCGTACTCACTGTATATAGGCATCCATGTCATAAGGAGGCTCCTCAGGTTTGTCAAGTAGTTTGATCAATTTTCCCCCAAGAAAGAAAAAATGGAAACAGGAAAGCTGCTGTTTCTTGGCAAATGGAGCTCAGCTGTTGCTTTTTCCCTTCACACTACATGAATCAGAATAGCCATTAAGCCGGGGCTGCTGAGGGTTCCGCTTTCTTTTAGAAAAAAAACATTTCATAATAGTTTAGTGATACTTACAACAGCTACCGCTGCTGACAGGAGGCTGGGAGGAAGATATGGAGGCCCCTCTTTAGGCATGAGGAGGGAATGAGTCAGATGGACAGCACCTGGTAGATGTTCTGGATGTCCAAACCATAGAGATTCCGCAAATTTTATTTGACCGGTGCCTGGCGTCCAAAACATTTGAGATTACGAGGGCTGCAATTAAACAGCTGAACGGCCGCAGCGAGGGAACAAAACGGCACGGCAATTAAAAAACAGAGCTCCGCGTAACACCATGAATTTAAATGTGAAAATTTTAACAGCCGTACTGTACATTCTCTAATGCACAGACTCCAACCAGCCCGATCAAAATAAATCAAAATCGAGAAAAAAACCCAAAATACTCCATGCACAGATTACATTTTCTGATTGTCCACGGCAGGCAGAACCAGACGGTAAGCAGCCCTGGGATGCAGGCCGCCCGCCCAACATGGAGAGCATGAGTGAAACTGACTGCACCGAATGCGTGGGATGCTCGGCGAGCGTTCGGCAGGAAGCGGAGCAGCGGGCGGCGCAGGTCAGGGGGGTTCGGCCGGAATCACTGTGGATGCCGCGCCTGACAGCTATTCCAAACTGTTTTGCATGACGCTAATAGAATATTTCTGAGACCAAAACGCGGCATCTCTGAATTTTTATAGGTAGGGTGGGATGATTTCCCTTTGGCAGCGTTCATTGGCAACCACGAGACCAGATGCACAAGAGGTCTAGAGCACGTGAAGACGTCAACAACAACTGCAACCGAGTGCTGGCCGGAAAAAAAGAAAGGCAAGCCACCAAGAGCATTGAGCTAGACAGAAAAGATGTACTTCCACTGTTTTGATGACAAAAAAAAAACGGAATTTTAAAATATAATCCCAGTGGAAGTCAGGTGAGCAGCTCCGCTGAGGAGGATATCTTCTGAGGCAGGAAATGGCTTAATTGTTCACACGAAATAGGTGTAATCCATATTCTCCCCGGCTCTCTCAGCACAGCGCTCGTTGCCATGTTTTCCCCGTAACCGACGTGTAGTTTACAGCTTGCTCAATTTGTCACGGTAAAAGCCTCTTTGGTGTAATTCACATGTTTTTGGGGTTGGGTTAAACCATTTTGATGCAAGAAAATTACACAGAATTACTTGAGTGCTGATAGAAAAAAAATAAATTACTGATAATATATATATGTTCGAGTTTTTTTGTCTCCCCCAGACAAACAGCTCCTTCAAAATATGGTGTCAACGATTCAAAACATCCTTCCTTGACACTTCCTGCCACTGTGGATGTTCTTAGAAACAAGGAATGCATTCAATATGCAAACATTGCGCGCAATTTTCCATAGACACAACCTGTGCTTTTTTTTTTGAAAAAGCTTTGTCTTCCACTCCATCTCCAGCTTTCCGGTCCAAAAATACTTTGACACAAACGTCATCGATTTGCCTCATCTCTGGATATGAGAGTCATTTTCCCCCCAAACCAAATGCTAACTTGACTTTTTTTGACTTATTTAGCTTGTTCGGATTACATTCACCCGTTCACGCACTGATGGCGGTGTAAGGCGCTAGGCGTACTCCCAGAGACTAAGAAGAGATGGAGGACTGGAGTAGTTTGTTGAACTCCACTCTTGGCCTCTGGATTTCAATTTTAGTTTTATTGCTATCATGTGTTTGGATATGCATTTTTTTTCACTGCAAATGGGTACACAAGGCTATGCAACACACTTAAAATGACCTCTATGTTTGGTCATCGACAAAGCATTTTGAATGATTGACATTACAGGCTACCAAAGCTTCAGAAAAGACAGAGAGGTGCGCTCATTTGTGAAAAAAGACAAATTTAGATGCAATTTCATTGAACTGGACACCACCCTTGAATGTCTTGCTTCGAATATAACTGTCTCCAACAATGAATTTCAATGTTGTTGTCCTCGATGATCTACCTTCTCCTACGACTGCCTTTTATGATGAATTCACTCCTGTTGTTAAAAAACTCGACTCATACAGAGAGACTGTATGGTATGCTGACTTCAGTATTAATTGGTCTGACGATTCCGTTAAGCAGAAATTGAAAACACTAATGACCAAATGTAACTACCATCAAATGATTAAGGGACCGACAAGGATCACCAAAAACTCTCATTGACATTGTATTTACGAACAAACCTGAAAGTATGACAAAGACTTATGATTTAGTAGCTGGACTTTCTAACCATAATATGACCCTGACAGTAAGAAAGCTGACCAAAAACAGACTTAAATACTTTGGAAAATCTGATCATAATAGCGATAATATAAAACTGGTCCTTCCCAAAACTAAAGCCCTGCAGTTTGAAAGAGAATTGAAAAATGTAGATTCGGGACAGATGGTGTCTATGGAGGATGCAGATGATGCCAGTAATTATATGAATAAATCTATTATGGAATTAATGGGAAAATATTCGCTGCAAAAAAAGTGCGGCCAAAAAGTTTCTACCATTCCATGGACTAAGAAAACAATGAATGAATTAAGAAAACTGCTGAAATCTAGAGACCCAGCTCTCAAGAAATCCTGAAACACAAAGCTTAATACTGACCATCTAATCTGCACAGTTTAAGAAACAAAGTGGTAAAGGAACTGCGTAAAGCTCAAGCCTCACATTACACTGAGCTCATTGGCAATGCCAGGGAACTTAACAATTCCCTTTGGAAGCATTTAAACAGCTTACTAATAAAATAACAAAACACTATGAAATGAAGGAAATCACTATTTATGGCAAAAGCATTACCAACAACGCCACCATTGCAAATGAATTTAATGGTCACTTTTTCCAATTGGTAAAAGAAATAACTAGTGATTGAGGATGTTGAATATCCAGATGTAGTCCAAACAGCAGAAGCAGAGTGTCTCCAAATCTCGGGAAATGATGAAAAAAAACCACAACAAAAATTCCAACAAATTTATCAAATTCCAAATCAAATGACATATACAATATAAACATCTGCTTTCTAAAAAAGTAATCAGAGCGCATTGGTTAAGCCTCTGACACATCTTATCAATGTCTCAATTAAAACTTGCAAATTCCCCAGACGCTAGGAAAAAAAAGCAGTTATTGTCCAGATATTCAAATCAGGAGGCTGCGATTACATGTCTGATCACAGGCCCATATCCATTTCACCTATCATGTCAAAAATGATTGAAAAAACTGGAGCCACACAGCTGACTGACCATCTGGAGGCCCACCAGCTTCTGTACCCTCAGCAATTTGGCTTTCGGGCGGGTTACTCCACCGAAATAGCGAACTGCTGTTTTAGCGAAAATCTGAGAAAGTCCATGGACGGGGGGTGGGTGGGGCAGCCTTTTTGGATTTAAAAAAGGGTATCGCAACTGTAAACCACGACCTGCTCCTGTCTAAAATGTCATATTTCAACACCTCACTAGAAGCAATACTGCGGTTTACGTCCTACCGCCATTCCAGATCACGATGTATTAAAATAGCTCGGGACAAATCTACACTTTTAAATACGCAAATGGGCATTCCACAGGGCTCTATAATAGGACCTTTGTTGTTCAGCCTCTTCATAAATGACTTACCATCATTTTGCCTAGGTGTCATGTGCCAGCTCTAAGCGGACGATGCTATCTTTTACGTACCCGCAGAGACGCCCGAGCATGCGGGCAGCTGTCTTGTCTGCATGTATGGCTGAGGTGAGCAAAATCACTTGGTGCTAAATCTCACCAAAACCATGTCTTTGTGCTTTTCGGTAAAAAAAAAACAAAAAAAAACAAATTTCCAAATCATGTTACAAAATGAACAAATAGAAATGGTAACAGAATTCAAGTACCTCGGGTTTGTTCTGGACCCACCACTAAAATTCGATAAGCATTTAAAAAGTATATCCAAAACTTTACAAAGAAGTCACCAGAAGCTCCTCTGACAATAACTGCTCAATCCCTCAGCGTACAACCACGTTTGGTCAGTCTGCTTTGTTCATAAAAAACGCCAAACTGTGGAACTCACTGCCAACTGACACGAAATCCATGTCAGCGTTCAAACAGCTCACATCGTGTCTTAGAATATATTCAAACTTGTACCCATCTGTAAATGTGTAAATAATGTATTTAATAGCGCGAGTGAGCATGACTGTGTGTGAGTGTGTTTATGTGCACATGTGGGAATGTCTTAATGTTATATCCCTGCTGTAAATATGTTTACCATTCTGTTTTTACAAATTCTGTATTTTGTATTCACTGTGTATGGCTGCATTGTCCCTGTCAAATAAATATCTAAATAAATATATACCATCACCGTCTTGCGCAAGGACACTCCTGCAAGCAGACTGGAGGACCCGGGGTTCGGACAACCAACCTCCCGATTGGAGGGGCGGCCGCTCAACCCGCAACGACCGATGTCTGAGGTGTGGTCCTGAGACACCTCCGTGCTTCGAGACATGACCGTGAATGCTTTGGGAGGAAGCCAATGATGTAACATCTCCAAAAATGTTGCGTTGACCGACATGTAGGGGACCCCCCAGCGACGTGTGCTACTCCAGATTTCATGACTGATAACCGAAAACCAATCAAACTTAACGTGGCATTAAATTGTCCTGCTCTTGAGTCTTTTTCTGCTTCAACAGGTTGTTTAAAGCAGTCTGCATTTCCAAGACCATTCCCTGAACTCCTGTCTCTGGGTCTGCGGCGGCACAGCGGTCTGTCACGGTGCAACTTTCTGATGATTCACGTCCGACTAAAATGGACGTTCAGTTGTTTGATGACTCATATTTCCATTTTAGAGCGACGGCGCAGCCGTTAGTGCTTCCGCGTCACGACATGAAGGTCAGGGGGGCCTATTGAGGGAACAAGGGGGTCCGGATCGCTTCTTACCAAAGTGCAGGGCCTTCTTGTGACTCCGGGAGGTCAAGGGTGAAGCAGCTTGATTGATCAGAGGCCTCTTTCTCATCATTCCACTGACTGTGGATGAATGTACCCAGCTGGTGCGGCGCCAGATGCTTGGCTACACTTCAGTAGCTTGTATTAATTGCAGCGCACCCCGCCTTCATTGACTGTCGGCACAGAAGTAATCGCTGATTCTTTGTTGGTGTGCTTGTGCCTCAAATGTTAATATTCTGTAGTCTTACGGAGTCAAAAACAATATTTCTGTCTGTTTCATCACAAATGAAAACAGTCTGGGGAATCATCCGCAGGAGGGTCATACCGGGGCTTTTCTCTCAATATGGGAGCTTCCATGAGCATGACTTCCAGTCATGGGACCTTCTTACCCTCTCTCAATGCGTCGGGGGTTCGAGCATCTGACTTTGCGTGTCATCTCGACAATGTTATATCACCGTGCCTGCAGTGAGCCCGGGGGTTTGCGTTCCGGTGCCTCTCAACACAAGCTCCCCTGCGATACGTGTCCTATTCTAACCCGTGACTTTCTTTTCTAAATATGAACTCTTGTTGTTGACCATAAATCTGCAAGGACAGTTGTGAAATTGTTTATTTTTCATTTTTCCCCAGTCATAGGAGACTCCCCTGAAAGCACTCCAGCTTCCCCTCGCTACCTATTTGCATTGCATTATCGTGCAGGTGCAGTGGTTCGGGAAGGGTCTGGAACCATGCTAATGAAGAGCCTTGTTTTAATTAACTTCAAGTCAAAATGGCGTGAAATTGAAAATGATTATTGCTAAAGTAAACATGCCTAATGAGGATATAAAGGGTGTAAGTAAATTATTTGATAACTATTGTTTATTTGGTGCTGTGCATCACCTGGCTCTGCTTTGGAAATTAAGCTCAGCGGCAAAAAGTGCACAGAAAGCCCACAGTTGCAGAATAGTGGGAGAAACACCAATTTAGTCCCCTTGCTTTAAATTGGACTCCTATTGTGCGGCGAATAATCTTCAATGTTTGAAACTCACAGTGACAGACATTAAAAATGAGGAAGATGGTAAGAGGACCGGAAGTGTCCAGTGAGGAAACAGCTTTCCGTTACAAGGAAATCCCTCGTTGCCAGATAGCAAGAGTAACGTAGCAGGAACGTACATGCACAATAAATACATGATGGTAAAATAAAAGCCAGCATGTGGAGGATGCAGTGGAAATGTAACCTCTGAAGAAATGTAAACAATGTCAGCAGAGAGGACCATATTTTAGCTTCTCCACAGTTGTCAGCAGCGGTGGTGCAAATTAAACGTGCTAATTCTTCTTTTCCTTTGGAAACCCGCCGCCACCTAACTCTCGTCTCTCGCACCGACTAACTTCCTGTCCTCTTTCCTTCTATCCATAAAGACCTCCTCTTCACCTCCCGCCTGGAAGTTCCTACCTCAGCCTCCCTCAACCCAGATCTTCAATATGATCTGCACAAATTGAAATGTGGCCTCTGCTGCATTTTTACAGGTAGTGATTCCCATTTATCACAAGATGCCATAGCCAAATATCCAGACATGTAGATCAGATCTGATTACAGGTTCTATGTAATTAGCTGTGGCCTGGGAAATAATCCTTTTACAGAGTACAGCCACATATTCCTTCAAAGGAGATGCCGTCCCAGCATATTGGGTTATAGTTAGAGCCGTGTTTGTAATCTGCCTGAGTCATTAATCCTCCTATCCATTCCCGTTTTGGTTTTTATTTATAAAAACCCATGAACATACCCATGAAATGATGCTTTTCCATTCCATTCCGTCCAGTGTCGCTCTGCGCTGAAGGGCTGGCAATGACAGGAGCAAATCCGTCAGCTGGTGATAAATGAGCCTGTCAGATTAGGGGCAATTTGATCATGTCTTTTGACTTCAGGTTTCATTTCGCTGATCACATTGTGAGCAGCGGTGCATGCTCAGACATATGCTCCGCCATTAGGACTCGGACCGCTTCTGTCATCTTTGCTTGTATCTCCCACGATTTCCATTTTTTCCCCCTCTAATCAGTATCAATTTCAGAATGTTCATTATCTGTACTGCTTGTTGTTGTCAAATACTTCGGCCGCAACCCGGACCTGGTTTCTCTGCTTGAGGATGCTCCCGTCTGAAGAGGTCATCGTGTTAATGGGCAAAAGGGTGAGAATTCAAAGGACTCACCTGAGCTGCTCAGTATTAAGGCTAATGTCTGTGGAGGTGCTCAGTCATCCAGGTCATTGTGAATTCTTGTCTTCATCTTCTTGTCGCTGCAACTGGACTTGAAATTCTTCTCTTGAAGACGTTTCACCCATCATCCCAGAGGCTTCTTCAGTTCCAGCAACATACGGTATGACGATGTTGCTGGCGTTTCGGAGAAACTCCGAAGAGTGTTCAGCAAACACTGCATACCGGTACATTTCAAAACCCAAAACACCCTGAGACAAAAACTGCTGCAGCCCGAGGACAAAGCACCCAGGTAGAAGATGGAGAATGCTGTGAATGCTGTCACCTGCACTGAGGATTGTGATGACATCTACATTGGATGGACCAACAAAGGAGAGCTACCGCTTCAGGAAAGGACTCCTGAAGGACAAGGGCCATTCCTTTGAAGACAGCAATGTCGGTATTCTGGTCAGAGAAGGCAGATGGTTCGAGAGGAGTCATAGAAACCATCTTTGCCACAACAGAAAAAACATCTCTAAACAGAGGAGGAGGCCTCAGACACGACCTTTCACAGTCGCATAACGCCTCGCTGGTATCAACACTAAGACTGATTTGCACACAGGGACCAGGACCTTCTGCACCCTCCAAACAACCAGGAAAGATCCACCACCAGAAGCAGCCCCCGGCAGCTTCCACCTGAGTGTCCGTTAGTTCACCTGGGTCGAGGCTCTCCTTGAAGTCGCCAAGGGCCCGGTATGGGTTTTTGTCCTGACAACGTGAGGTGTACGGTGCAGGTGGATCAGTCTCTGGACGGATCTCAGCGTGACGTATGTAGGTGTCGAAGACGGTCTCTCCACTTTGACAAGATGGTCTCTTCGACTCCTCCCTAAAACCACCCCTCTTCTTTGGACCGAATGCTGACAAATTCGGTCTTAAAAAGGAGTTACGTCAGACGTCAGACCAGATCTTTGCATTGTGGGATAGAGAATTAAGGTTGATTCACTCCTCTGGGTTTGGATTGGCCACCCTGAAATATTCCACTGATGCCAGATTTGTAAATCCCATCCAGCAAATGAGTTTAAACTCGACTTTTATCAAATCCATACATAGATTCATGGATTTGACTGAGGTGAATGCAGCATCGATCGGATCGAGCTTCTATTTTACACTGACCTTCCTCATTTTGACAGTTGGATAATTTACGTGGGTTCATCTTCTGCTCAGTGCCAGTGTACAGGAGGTGACCGTCGTGGAGCTCGAAGAAGCAGCGATTGGCTGAGGTGGAGTGAGCAGGGCTTTGAGGAGGATCAGAGTGGGGATGGAGGTGTTTGCAGAGATGGAAATAGAGTCTGTGACCAGATCATTCAACAGGGTCTCCGAGATGGAGGTTTCCACGGGAATGGAGAAGCGGGCTGGTGCCGATCCTGGAGGACAAGGGAAGCTTCAGATACGTGCAGCTCAAAGCAAGATGGACATCAACTAAATGTCTCTCTGCATTGTCATCATTCAGCTGCTTTGAGCTGATTTAAAAGAAATCATCAGCTCATTCACAGGAGTGCCTCCAATATGACGGCTATTTTCCCATGAATAAGTTGTCGATTACTCACCTTTCAACAAAGCATCTCCTAAAAATGAGCAACATTTTACTTGCACGCCGGAGAGAGCAAAAAAAAAAAAATGAAAAATTATATGAAACGGAGATAATTACCAAACGCGACGACCAAAAGGGTTTGGGGATTGGCGAGAAATCACTCCAAAGCGACTAATAAGAAAGCGGTTATGAGAATTCTAATGAAGGTGAGGTACGAAAACATTCTGATCTTAAAGTGTACGATCTCCTGTCTGCATCCAGAACACCCCTTGGGTAAGGCACTGAAGCAACCCAGATGCACCCACTGGTATGGTTAGCTCCTTGGTGTACATCAAGACCTATATATTTGAAGAGATACACTGAGGTATGTGGGAGCGGATTCATGTGTTGGTGCTGTGCAGGATGTTCGAATCCATCTGACCTGCCCGTGGAGATAATAGGATTCGTCTCGTCTCTTTACACTTGGAAGGCATGAAACAGTGGAAACAATTAGACTGTCAGCTGTTTCATAATTGACGCTACCCTGAGATTTTCTTATCGAGCTAATGCCTCATAGGCACGGAGGCTCGTGGCTCCATTTGCCGAGCAGCTATTTAAAAAAAAAATAAAAAAAATACCACCTTCAGAGTAAACAATGATTTACTCCATCTTATGCAATGAGCTGCAATTAAAGATGAGTGGATCAATAAAAAAAGCAATGCGGCAGTTTGGCTGGATGCCATTGTTCCACCAGCCCGGAACGGCGGCGGCAGGCTAACCTTAGCCATCCTTCTTACTCGCATTCAAATACCCCCAACCCCCCCGATCACCTTTTATATAAGCAATTTGAAAATGCAAGGCAAAATGTCACATTCAATATGGCTCGGTGCGACGCCGACACGAGGGCTGTAATTACGTTGTGGAAAAAAACTAATGTAAAAGATGCCGTCTGGGAGCAAAGTGCCGCCGCGCGCTGAACGTTGGACTTTATCTTGGCGGGTTTGTTTTTTCCGAGGTCATTCAAGTCACAGGGGATCTCTGCTCGAGGGACGATTAGAGACACGGATACAGAGAGCCTTATCTGATATTACTTCTATATCACTATTATTCTCACACGTGGTGGAGGATTCGTGTTATTTATTTGTTGGATGCATGTCGGCTCTGGATTATCTCTTGTCAATCGGGATTCATGATAATGTGAAGTTGGCTGGTCGAGAAAAACATAAATGGAAATAATTCAGTCATCTCTGCGCAGCTTATCCTGTGGTCAGTCACCAGGGGCTGGAGCCTATCCCTGCTGTTATTGGGCGAGAGGCGGAATTCACCCTGGATCGGCCAATCACAGGGCTACATGTAGAGACATACATTCAGCCGGTCATCCAGGTGTCATAGAGACATCCAACCATTCACTCATTCCTATGTTGTATAGAGACATCCAACCATTCACACGTCTGGGCTTTTACGGCTACAGCTTCCAAGTAAATACATTATATACATAAAGATTATTATACATAACCATCAGGGGTGCGCGGTCAGGGGAGGCAGCGCCCTGACAACCATACGTATATCAATTCAGTTTTCTTCTGGCCAGCGGTGTGCACAAAGCACTTTGGATTCTGTTCAGGACTTCATGAATTCGGACATACATGTTTGGACCCTTGAGGAGATCTCGGTAATGTTCTGGAAGGTGGAGGAAACAATTGCAATGGACAGATGGTCTCAGGTCAGGACCATGATATTGGCGGCTGTCGAATTATGTAGGAATTTCCAAGATATAAGTGTAGGACACAATACGATGAAAAATCAATCACTCATTTGACTATTCTGTTGTCTGGGACGCAGTGGGGCCAGAGGTTTCCGTGCTTTTGAACTGTGCGACAACGTGTCTCGAAGGACAAAGGCCACGCCTTCTCAGACAGCAACAGCTACCTTCTGGCCAGAGGAGACATCCGATCCAGAGAGGAGTCAAAGAAGTCATCTTGGTCGAGACGAGAAAACGTCTCTGACGGCCGAGGCACATCCTTTCCTCCACCTATGACGCCGTACGGGATCCATCAAAGAGAGATCCGCTCACCCACAGCAGGACTGTCTGCAACGTCCAAACCCGGGACGATCCACCACGGAAACCAGGCGCTGGTGAACAGTGACTATCGGTTCCTCTCCTGTGTTTCACACAATCTGAATTTTAGCTGTACTTATTCAACTTTAACAACCCCTTTCAAACTAGCTTCTGCAGGACAATCTTCTCATGAGCGCAACAAGCCCTCAGCTCCCGACCCCGGCACTCCTGAACGGAGAACTCCCCGAAGTACAGAACAACGGAAGGACCCTGTCGGATGAGAGGTGGAAAACGTCTTCATGGGAAGAAATTCAAGTCCAGTTGGGATGAAAAAAGATTGACAGGAATTAACCATGACCTGGATGACCGGGAACCCCCGTCGACGAGGTGACTCGACATCTATGGAGACGTGGTTGCTTTTGGTTTGGTTTGACAAAAGAAGGAGAGCTGCCTCAGACAGAAAACATGACCTCTCAGCCCGCCGTGTCACCCCCAAAGATTGGATGCCTTCGAGGACACCCTGTGTTTGGCAGTGAGCAAAGGGTCAGACAGATTTTCAGCGTCCCTCAAAACTTGACCCTCCATGTCTCAGATATTGAAGCAACCACTTGTCCCTAGCCTTTTCTTTTTATTGACTTCATTCAAGGATCCAGCATCTAAAACTCTTCATGTTCTACCATTGCTGTGAATAAACTTGGAAGCCATGATGCCCTCTGCACATTTATGGTCATGTTAGATGTTCTGGAGATAAAGTCCCGCTGAGATGGTTTGGACATGGACAGAGGAGAGATGGAGAAGATCTGGGTGGAAGAATGCTGAGGGCTGGAGCTGCCAGCCAGGAGGTCTAGAGGAAGACCAGAAAGGAGATTTGTGGATGGCGGGGGAGGAGGACATGAAATAAGCTGGTGTGAGGGGAGAGGGTTAGGTGGAGGCAGTTGATTGGCTGTGGGTTAGATGAAGGCAGCTCCTGAAGGTAGATGTCCAGAGGACAAGAAGAAGAATTAACACGTTTAATTTGCACAACCATTGCCGACCTTGGCACTGTCGTGGATCCAGAGCAGAGGGAGGGATGCCGGCATCTGATTGGCTGAAGGGAACGTCCCTGAGATGAGACTGACTGCTCAGTGTCATTAAAATGATCCGAGAGCTGTGATTTTAGATATAAGATATCAAATCTGCATTTTAGAATTTTTAAAAATGGTATATGAGAAGTCGCAGGCCTTTAGCTTGTTACTTTTCCAAACCCATGAAGAAGGCTCTTCAGAGTGTGGAAGTGTTGAGCGGGACACTGAACCCTTAACTGCTCCCATGGCGGCACTAGATGGCAGCTAACAGCTCATGGTTCATCCATGATGGGTTCAATGCAGAGAAGGAATTTCCCCCAAGGGATTAATAAAGTATAAATTAAATTAGAGACCATAAATTGTCCAGAGATGTGAGAGGATGAATGGTTGGATGCCTCTGGAAGACGTGGCAATGAGAAGGTGATTTGGACAAGTGAATGACCGGGTGAATGCTTGGATGTCTATTGGTGGCCCTGTGATGGCCTAAGTGGTTTGAGAAAGAACAGACATGTACATCCGCTGCCCACTTAGGGATGGTGCTGGATCGAAAATATTACTGAATGACGGTTTGAAGCAAAAGAATCCGCACACCAGAAGCACTCTGAAAAAAGAAGCTCATTCATTTTACAGAAAGGAAGAGAAAAAACTGTTTTGCATGACCTTTGGAACACAAATGTTCCTCCTCAAATGCTTAGCAAAAGCTGTTGAGATTTTTTTAAGCATCTGAGGAAGAAAATTTGTGTTCCAAAGGTCATGCAAAACTGTTTTTTCTGTTCTTTATGTAAATAAATGATGTTTCTTTTGGAGCACCTTTGGTGTGCAGATTTTTTTTGTTTCTGAGTGGTCCACAGCTGAAAGTGGCCCAGCAAGGAGATGTCAAATGGTCTTTGGCTCAGACTCACCGCGCCTCGTACATCTGTGACGGTCCGGCATGACCACCTAAGAGTTGAAGATAAAAAAAAGAGACATCTCTCATAACTTTACGATAAAGTCGACAGAGTTTTGCAGGACGGACGAAACGTAGAGGTTTGTTGATGTTTTTCTGACCCGCTAGGAGCCCTTAGAAGCTCCCTCCCCTCTGCAGCCGGAGCAGAACACCCCCAAACTAGACTAATCTAAACTCCATTATCACGCCGTGTCGTTTCTTTGCTTTACTCTTCCATGTAAGCGATGGCAGCCGTGTCACAGCGTGGCGTGACCGGTCCCCCCGCGTTCATTTGCTGCTCCGGTAAACATTCAAGGTTGCGTCTGAGCTCTGGGCCGTGATATATTTCCTATGTGACGGCGTCGGTGTCTTCATTAAGCGAGTGGGGTGGGGGTGGGGGGTGGGGGGGCGGCTGTTGGGGGATTGCACGATCCGCGCTCCCTGATTGATGCTTTTAAAAGTAAGACCCGGCCCTGTTTCCTCCCCGCCCCCGCGGGACACGTCTGCGCTTCCTGGCATCAATCAAACATCATTTCCATTCTTGTGCCATCGCCTGACAGAAATACTGTGCAGGTGATCTATGTGAGTATGTGTGTTAAGTAATTATTAAGTGTCCGGATGCAACGATAAATCATTCACGTCCTGCCGTCGCCCTGCTTGCCGACCCTCGTCCCCCTCGCCGCCACTTGTGTTTTGTCTCCAGCCCTAAAAAACAGCATCGGTGCTGCCCGGTGGCGGCGGTACTCTCTGGTGTTTCCAGGGGACTTTTAATCGCCGTGGAAACGGCGAGGACATGTAACGGGGCTTCGCCGTTAATGAGATGGCCGCCATCAATCAACGGCTGCGGGAGGCGACTGTAAATAAAGCTGTGATCATATGGTAGGCGAGCAGCGACAGCGGGGGTTTCCAGCTCACTCGATGGAACTGACAGGTCAAGTTTGCAGGAATAGCAGTCCTTCGGGAGGCGGCCGGAGATGTCCATCTTCAGGGGGAAAAGAGCTCCGAGGGACGTTTTCAGATCGTATTCAGGACTCATTTTGTCCCTGAGCCTGCAGAGGTTTGCGGTTGGACTCCGCTTGAACCCAGAGCGCCTCGATTGGATTTTCATTTGCGAACCCACGTCCGGCCTTGGCTGGGGGTCGGAAGCAAGCCCTCCATCCAGCGATTAGACAAACCGCTCAAACTGATATTTACTATTTTTAAGCAAAGCACACCTTCGATGCCACTCGGGCGTTTTGCGCAACCGGCGCAGGATCTCCTGAATCGCATTATTGCGCGACGACTGACTAGATTGCCTCGAATAGGCGAGCATCAGCATGCCGGCCATCCCTTCCACTCCGGGTCAAAGACACTGTTTGTGCTTTTCTCTCTGACAGTTCAGCTTCTTCCTCTCCATCCACCTCACGGCCCCCAAACCCGACTCAAACGCCAACCATGCTTTGGAGGCACCGGAGTACGTTCAACATCATCCATTTCTTTGACCTTCCTTCATTATGTCGCGCCTGAAATGTGGTTAAATTGTAAAAAAAAAAAAAAAAAAAAAAACAACCAAGGGCCACCCAAAAACCAGAAAAACACAAAAACAAAACAACACAAACACACTCAAAAAAAAAAAAC
>CAAKHD010034162.1:0-11334 GCA_901007705.1 Fistularia tabacaria | reverse complement strand
GAAAAAATTTTTGTTTTGTAATTTTAAAAAAAAAAAATTTTTTTTTTTTATTTAAATTTATTTTTTTTTTTTTGAGCACTACTGGTGTGCGTTTTTTTTTTTTTTTTTCAAACCGTCATTCAGTGCAGTATTTAACACACATCTTTACCATGTAGAAGTGTGTAGTTTTTGCTTTTTGTCCACTTCACATTTTTCATTATAATTATTATCGTGCAACACTATCATTTACCATTGATGAACTGTTTTTTTTTTTTTTGCAGCTGCATAGTATTCTTAAAATACATGTCTGCAACTGCCCCTTAAAGATAAACCAAATGATTTGAATAGAATGTGATGTCCAGCCCTTCCCCACCCTACATATTAGCAATATCCTAATTTATTATTCGCCCTGTCCTACAGCATCAAATGGCGCCATTGAGTCATTTCTGAAATCTTTTGTCTGGTACCTCCCGGCAGATGGACTTATAAATCAATGACTCCAACGAGGACCAACAGGGCCTAAAAGGAGACTAAACAGATGATTAATGCGGCTCAAGGTTTTGATAAAGGTCAATTTGGCAAAACTATGCATTGGCTTTGAAACAATTACCGCCACCGATCTGGCCTCACCTGCGGAAGTAGAGTTGCCATGGATACTTGTTGGGCAAGAGATCCTGATGCCTCGGTTGCATGGCAATGACTTAAATGTGTTCATTACCTCTGTTTACCTTTGAATTCTGTTGTGTAAATAGAGGATTTCTGAATTTCCACAACACAAAAAAAAAAAATGGTTCAGGTCCCAATTCTGCCTCTAAGTTATTCACGGCTGTGCGACGCAGGAACACGATTCACAGCCGGCTCGGGTTAATTCCATTATTATGATCTCCGCTTATGAAGCGCTTTGCTCTCACACCACGCTGGCGGCGCAAAGCGCTAACCAGACCATCGGGAGCAGCCGGGGGTCGAGAGTCTTGCCCAAGGACACTTTGGTGAGCGAACGGAGGGAGGCGGGGATCGACCCGCTAACCTCATGACCGGAGGGACGCCTGCTCTGCCAGCTGAGCCGTGGATCGCCCGAACGAATCGGCAATGCGAAACAGACGGTGAGGCCGCGTCGACAACGTACTGCCAGTTAAACCTGCGTGAATGAATGAAAAACGTTAATAGCTTGCCAAAGACGTGCGTAAAAAGTGTGCACGTAAAAGTAGAAAGATTTGAAATTCATAGAGAACTTCTTCCAGCTGAAAAGTACTATTTCATCCCATAGCGTAGAGGCTCGGTAAACGGCAAGGTTAGCATACAGGAAAAGGCGATGATGGACTTTAAATCATTGCACCGCTGACAAATGTAATCTGATTACACCACATCCTCCACACAACAGCGGTTTCTGACATACAAACTGTACCGATACACTGCTGCAGACACCTTTGAAAAAGAGTGCATGGCAATTACTTGCAATCTGTGTTTTACTCCAGGCACTCTGTAAGGACGTTTTCAAACAAAGCCCGCAGTTGCAAAAGCTCCCGAAACGGCCTTCTGACTCCGGCGGCCCTCACGGCCACTCTCGCGAACACAGCCTGTCTGTTGCTCCAAAACAAAAGCTGAGGTAATGGTTTTATCAGAAAGTCCAAAAGGGGAGCATGTCTCAATCCACGGCCCAGTTAGCGAGTATTGACGTGCTGAAGTAGTGCAGTTGCCCCCTCTGTCAGAGCTGTTTCAGCACAGCGGTTATGTACTGTAGCTCCCTGGGAGCATCGCACTGATGTACGCTGAAATACCCCGGAAAAAAAAAAAAAAAAAAAAAAAGGAAGCGTCTTTATTCGGTATGCTCGCGGAATACTTCGACAGCTGCCCACAACTGGATGTGGAGTCTCCCAAGACCGCGAGCAAATCAATTCTGAAAAAGGCGAGGCAACAACTTTTTCTTTTTCTTTTTTTTTTTTTTTTTTTGAGCTATTCGCCTACGAGCCGTGACCCGCATACTAAAGCAAAACTACAGACGGCCTTGTGTTCGCCGCCAGCCGGGGAGTCACAGACCCAGCTCCTGATTGTAGGCTCTTTACAGGCACGCATTTCAACATCTTTGATCATCTGGATCACGACGTTACCGCCGCGTCCTGTTTGTCACAAAAGTAATGTCGGTACATGTTTATATCCATTCAGGTTTGTCCTTGCCGCCGTCAGCGATGAATCTCCTCACCGTGGGACCGATTTAGCGCGACTCTCTGGAGCCACGGCGTTGGACTGAAATAAAAAAGGCATTTTAATAGACCTCATCCAGCACCCTCAACTCAGAATTATATATTTTATGTGAAATCCAAAAACCGAAGCGCCCAAACAACTGTTTCATTGATCTCCAACGAACGATCAGCAACTGGCTGTACCTCAACACTGCACTTTCAGTGGTAGCTCACTGCTGCGGTCAGCTTAGCATCTCTTCCCACTCCTACGTCCAGCACTGCAAGTCACTAAGATAATGGATGAATCTACTTTTAGAGTTTTACAAAACAAAAGGTCAACTACACCTGTTTCTTTTAAACAAAGAAAAAGAAAAAAAAAAAAAAGCACAAACTGGCGAGCAGCACCCCGTGGCTGCACCAAGGCAACGACTCAATCCCGCCTTCCTCGTTCTCAGCGGCGGAAGAAGGATCCCTCCCTGCACATCGAACCCATGCTGGTCAGATGCGTCGCGTCAGCGGAAACTTCTGCCCGACCGGTGTTTCCTGAGGAGCTATCGGTCCGGATGTTTACGGCCGTGTGTATTTCTGGGACACAGCTGTCATTGGCGTGATTTGCTGAACATCATAATTCAACAGATATTAATGGGGAGGGGGGGTAATAAACATGATGGATAAAACCCGCTGTGTCTTTTGGAGGGTGCCTCAGTGCAGTGCCGCCACACGCCGACGTGACTCGGGTTTCAATCGAAACCACCAAATACAGGAGCTGTCGATAAAAGTCTTCACAACTTAACTCCCCGGCGGGGTTATTTACACACCATAGGGGCAGAGTTAATCTGCCTTGATGCTCCGAGAACCCCAATCAAACAGGAGAGAGATTTGGAATGCCACGGAATAATCTGGGAAGACCTTGAGCTGAGGAGTCAAATTCATTCGGCAGTACGTCATTGGTAAAGGACTGGGAGTTAAAGGAGATGCTAAAAAGCCACAAAATATCATGTATTGCTATGACAGGATGAGTGCTAGCCGTTGATTGCCATCTGGAAAGGAAACGCACAGGCCGAGTTTTACATAGCCGCGTCACGGGCAGCACCCTTGAATCTTCCACACCTTGCCGAGGGTACCATACCAAACCCAGCATTGGACGCGGCAGTAGATAAAAAGGACCACTGACCTTAACTGCATCTTCTACGCCTGGCTTCCAAATCAGCTCTGCCCGATTGAGCCGTGGACTCCAACGGACTTCTGAAGCTGCGGCATGTGGTTCCGAGACGTTAGCGCCGAGCCCGCTAGCTCTGGAAAGTTGCGAGTCAGGGGTCCCCATACAGATTTGTTTGCAAAGCACATCCCAAAGATGCTTGATTGGACTGAGACAGAGGCTGAGGAAACACCTTGAAGTCTGTGTGCTCCTCAAATCATCCATAATTCCCAGAAGGATCCGTTATCCAGTCGAAAGAGGCCTTTGTCGGCAGGGAATACGGTTTCATGAAGGTGCGTGTGCTCGCTCCTTAGGGATACATGGAAAAGTCACATCCACATGAAATGCAGAAGCCATGGTTTCCCAGCAGGACCTCCTCCAAACCGTCTCACTCCTTTGTGCCAGCTTGGCTTTGACCCATGGTGGATCCTGTCGCCATGTTTGGCCCCCGGGGTCGGTGGCGCACAAAAAAACACACCACCATAAAAGGACGCGGTCTGGAAGGCCGCCTCCGTCAGGGGCTGGCACTGATCGGCATGGGAACTCCAACAACTACTCTTCGTCTGTTACACAATCTTGTTTTGTCGGTCATCTGAGCAACGGGAGTTTTTCCTGTTGGGTTTTCGCACCAAGAGCCTCCTCCCGCTCCACAAGGAGCAGCGACCCACGGCCACCTTTGACAGCTGCCGCCTCCTTGCCAGCGTTCACAAGCCCCGAGATGGTCCTCATGGAATCACATATTGGTCATTGTCAAAGTCACATGCTCGATGCTTGTCTTTTTCCCGACCATCAAACCACTGACAACAGTCATTCTCACCTGTTATGTAACGAGCAGGGGCTAATTAATGAGATAGACTTCACCTGTCAGGATGGTACGCTCAATCAGAGTAAAAAAAAAACAACTTTACCCCTCGTCTGGGCAGCACTGGGAAAAAAAAAAAAAGACTAAACATCTACCTAGGTGGGAGGCCAGGAAGGCCTTCACAGAAAGAGATCAGTCATGCATCAAACCTAACATGTGGAACAAAGGCAACGCAGGCAGTGGAACAAAACAAAATGAGAGAGTAAACTGTTGAAAATTGTAAGATTCTTGTCAAAGGATTTAGTCCATGACAATGCGTGTGTGTGTGTGTGCGTGTGTGTGTGTGTGTGTGTGTGTGTGTGCAGTTCCCAGGCTGTAGTAAGTGTGTGCTTAAGGTTCTAAGTGTTCCTTTGTGCACCGCATGATGGGCAGGTTTGGGGTCTGACGTCTTCTTGACGGACGAACCAGGCTCATATTCACAGGGTCAGCGTTCTTAAGGTAGTAAAAAACACAGTCAGTTTTTAGCATCAAATTCATTCTTGGGTTATTTCAATTCTCTTTAAACATGTTTGCATGAGAAATTCTGGGAGGAATAATAAAAAAAAAGGTTGTTGTTGGTGGGGAGCTCCCATGAACTCAACACCTGTTGCGTCCTCTGTAGATATTGATTGTTTTCATGGGTGGTATTTAGTAGCCATAAATTCATGAAGGTTACACAACACAAAAACCAATCGCAACGCAGTAACCGATGAAAAAAAACTACGGCGGACCCTTAAGATACGAATCCCTTTACATACAATTTTTTTAAGATACGAAGTGCGATTCAAGCAAATTTTATCCTTGAAATATGAGAAAAAATTTCATGATACAAATAGGAGAGCGAGAAAATCTAAATTCCAAATTCGCTCCCACAACTCAGGTAAGCTACATGACGCCGCTGCATCTTCTCGCTGCTCTCACCTTGAAGAACGCCTCGCAGCTTCCAGCATCCCTCATGTAATGTGAAGTTAATTTGAATGGAATAATCATCATGAGCTGATTGTAATGTGAAGTTGATTGTAAGTGTAGTTTTTGGTTCAGTGTTTATGTTCGTAGCCTCGTAAACACTCGCCGCCATCGGCAGTCGTCAGTGTCTGAGCAGAGGATTCATATGAAAACAGTAGAACTTTACAATAACCAGGATTTTTCTTTTTCATGTCCCTCACAAAATCCTTCTTTTTCAGGGTTTTCCTATATCAATATCCTTATTTTGTGAGTTTTAGGAGGAGGGGGGGGTGGAACAAATTAATTTGTTTTCTGTTATTTTACATGGGGAAAATCATTTCAGATACGAAAAAAATCAACCTTATGAATCCACTTCTGGAATGAATTCAAATTCGTATCTGGAGAGACCGCTGAGAGTCTCTACTCCTTCTGATGGGTTTTTTTCATTTTTCTGGCTCTGGGTTTGATTCCCGAGCAGGAGGATGAACCCCCCCTCAGGTTAATCCACGATGGTTAAGTGCATGAATGTGTGCGGATAAAGGGCTCCTTCCTGTTCTCTGGGCTTCCGGGGCCGGCCCCTCACGGGTGACCTTGCAAAACCAACATACATCAGACAACATTCATGCTTCTATACTTTTGAAGGCTGATAATTGAGGACAGCTAGAAGCGTCTGCGGGCATGTGGTGCTTTTTGAAGAACGCTGTGACAGATGATCTGAAGGGAAGTGTTGTGCACTTGGTGTTGTGCTTGTTGCGATTCCATGTCCACCCTTCCGTGCCCCTCCCCTCAAGCCCCTTCCGCTGGCCGACCATGCAGAAGGGCGAGGGGTGGAAAGTCCCCGCTGCAGCTAATTGACCCACGGCTTGCGTGGCGGAGACACGCCGGGGTTCTTCGCTCGACACGCACCAAGTAACAGCAAACCGCGGCTCCCCTTCGACAGCTTACATGCTGCAAAGTTCTTTGCGAATCTGACCTTTCGACGTCTCTCGGCGTGGCACAAAGCAGCCGTTTACATTCAAAGGAGGCGAAGAAGGGAGAAAAAAAAACTGAGTTCGAGCACAAGAAACTGTGACACCCCCCGACTAAAGTTAAAGCGCAGGTGGAATTGCAGGCGCCGAGGGGCGCGGCCGCCGTTCGCGGGTCCGACCACCAGAAAGTTCTCAGCTTTGATGTCTCCTTCATGTCATCATCGAGGAAATAGCCGTCTCCTCGGAAATGAGCGGGAAAAAGGTGCCGCGCACCGACCCTTTGTCCGTCTCCGACGAAACCAATCGCACTCCGGAGCCGCGTTTTAAAAGAAAACTCATGAACGGGGGTGGGGGTGGGGGGGTGGGGGGGTGGGGGGTTCGGGAGTGGGGTGTCTTTGATTCTTCAATATGCTGGTTTCTATGCATATTTCGCGGCTTATTCACACATCCAATACGACCGCCAGAGCCCAAGGCCAGAACTTCCACTGAAAGGATTAAGTTCAAAGGCATGCGTGAAAATTACTCACAGCGTCGGAGTCCTCGGCCGCGCAGCCGTCCTCTTTAAAGGGACAAGACCTCGCTGACGGCGGGCCCAACGCTCCTCAGCGCCTTTTCCTGCGTCCGACTGGTCGCAGCACCAAGGCCTTTGGTCCCGTTGGCCTTTTCCCGAAGCAGAAATGGGGATGGCGGCGCTCCCTGTTTGCTCCGCAGGTGGACCCAATGAGTTGCAGTGACGATCAAAGAGGATTGATATCATAGAATGTAAAAGATCGGCTCCCTGTTCCACTGTTCCAAGAAGACGGCTGGTGGGATAATTATAACGACCCATCAAGCTGTCTGCAGGATTGTCCAACAGGCGTCGAGACAAGACCCTGATGTGAGAGGCGTACATTTCAGGCTACTTTCCTTCGGTCTATCCCGGCAAACAACTCCATCTATTGACTTTTTGTATGTCTGTGTGGAGTTTGCGGGACCGGCGAGAATGAGGTGCAGAGCGAGAAGCCAACGGGCAAAGGGTGATGAGAGGAGAAGGAGTCATTCCTTTTGGGAACCGATAAATTCTGCTTGCTTCCAAAGTGCTTGGAGAGAAGTCCAGCCCTTACGAGAAGTTGAGATTCATGCTGGGGACAAACAAGCCAAAGCAGAGGAGAAGCATCGGCGAAACAGCACCAAAGTTCGAAAGTTCGGTCGGTGTTCCATCTTTTCTTCACTTTTTCTTGCATCGGATTGAGAACCAGAATTCCTGGTTCAATTCAAAAGTTGTTGATATCTGAAAACGCGCAGTTCGCCCGACCGAACCAAGACACAATCAGCGGGATTTGCATGTGGGGCGAGGAAACAAGACATTTTCTGTCAGAGCGCATTACGCCCATCAACAGCAAAAGCTTTTTCATCAGTCGGTCGTGCATAAACATGGAAGTCGGGTTCAAATCGATGTAGGCCATTATGAGGAGATCCAAGGTGCATCCAAAGTGGAGGATAATGAAAGGTCCCATTAAAAGCTTTCCATTGTCAGAGCCAGAAAGGGAACTCTAATGCAACTCGTTCCCCCAGGTTTTTGATCAGCATGGCTTGTAAAAAAGTTCTCTGAGTGACAATTAAGTTTATTTTCTGTCGCACGGCAGCAATCACTCCGGGAGGATTTAAAATGCTTTTTCATCTTGTAAACATCTCCGCATCTCTGTTATCTGGAAATAGACTGGATTTATCCAAAAATATCTCAGAAAGCAACAAATGTACCTATGTTTTATTTTTATTCCTTTTTTTTATCCTAAAGAACAGAGGCTCCACGAATACACTCAGTCAACGGATCGGACCGCAAACCTCACCGAAGGGCCAAAGGCCTCAGACGAGGAGGAGGTTAGCGCAGGAAGGCCTTTCCAGGAGACTGTTTTTCACCTTGTCTCTCCCTGGTTGTCCAATTCAACAGGTGTTGCAGAGCTGGAAAATGCTGCATTTTCAAATTCATTCATTCATTATCTGTACCGCTTATCAACCCTGGACCCGTTGATCACAACGCGAATACTGCAGATGTACACATTTAATTGGACAATGCAGGGTCGCCAATGAACCTCTTGCATGTGTTTGGACAGCGGGAGGAACCCGGAGAACCCTGAGGAACACCTTCTCACTGCGAAGCAGGTAGCGCTAACCGCCCAAATGTCTGTGGAGGTTCTCAGTCATCCAGGTGAATTCTTGTTTTAATCTTCTTCTCGTGGCAACTGGAGTTCTTCTCTTGAAGGCATTTCAGCCCCTCATCCACGAGGCTGAGATGTCGTTCGTTTGGGACAAAAGAGCAATGTGAGAAGGTAAAGTGAAACCTGTTGGATCCCATAGACTGAGGCTCAGGTGGAAGTTCCTGCTTCTGGTGCTGGATCTTTCCTGGTTGTTCTGAGGGTGCAGAAGGTCCTGGTCCGTGTGTGCAAATTCATCTCGGTGTTGATCCAAGTACGGCGTTCTACGTCTGTGAAAGGTTGTGTCTGAGGCCCCTCCTCAGAGGAGACGCCCCCATTTAGCATAGCAACCCCCTTAGACCAAGTTTCTGCACATCAACTCTTACATTTACATAACCAGCCACCATAACCTGGACCCACCCAAAACCCTGGAAGTTCTATTCAGAAACTCCCCACAGGTGAGTAGAACTGAAGAAGCCTCTTGGATGAGGCTGAAACATCTCCAAGAGAAGAAATTCAAGTCCAGTTGCCACCACAAGAAGATTACAGCAACAATTAACCGCCCAAATGCAATCCAAGAAAAATTCACTTCACATTCAAGTTCCAATTTGGTTCTAAAGCCTTGAATTTCCAGGCTTGTCTTCCTTTCTTGATGGACTGAAGGCAGCGTCTTCACATCACTCAGTCATTTCAATTAAACTTTCTTAGATGTGAGTAGCCACAGGGAGGAACAACATGTGAAACGACATGGCCCAATTAACCCCGCTGTATTTGAAGATTCACAACTGGAATTGTTTTGGGTTGCTTTGTTTTTTTTCCCGCCATGACGCCTTAAATCTCTTTCACTTCCCGCCACCAACCTGAACTTTAAAAAGAATATTTTCAAAAGACCAACCTTGTTCTTACTGTTTTGAGGCCACACCACGGGATGGTCGTCATTTCTCAAAGTATTCGGTGCCAGTAATTGTGTATGAAGTTTGGATGGGGCTGGAAACAAGAGGTAGGATTCTTGTGGTTGCCATGGTGACAAGCAAGAGTACATCAGGCGAGTCTTGGGAGCAAAGTTGAATTCAGAAAAACGCAAATCTCTAGCCTTTTTCAGTGGAATCCTCGTGGAGGCAGAAGGTGTTATGAAAGGAACCACCACGGCTGTCAAACCCACGGCAGCAAGACGGCCAGACCTACGGTTTTAGGGGTCAGGGGTTGTGGCTAAAGGTGCACGGCTGGGATGCGAACACACGGCTGTTCGATCTGGTCCGGCAAGCTGTTGGAAAGCTAATAGCAGCTATTAGCCGGTCGTAGCCAAACGAAGACAACGTGATATGATTAAAAAAGCATTGAGCTTTTCAAAGAAGGGGCAAGGAAATTGCTTAGGCAGGGTTGTTACATGAGCCCAACTGGATGAGTTCTAAATGAACACGAGCGAATGAATGCCGATTTACAGCGCGCTGCTCCTCGGCAACGCAAAGCAGCAAGGCCACTCTGCTCAAGAGGGTCACAACAAGACCGCGGGTAGAAGTTCTACCTTTTGAGGTAAAACCCTGAGTGGCGACCTCCCCACTCTGACCACAATTCTCTGCAGTATTCATTAATTTGTTCATTAGCGCTCCCGCTCTCAGGGACGCAGGGGGCTGCGGCCTATCCCGGCCGTGATTGGACGGGAGGCGGGTTCAGCCTGGACCGGGTCCATCTCAGAGACAAACATTCACCCTCTCATTCTCATTTGTCTTAGGAGGTCAATTCTCTATGGCAGGGGTGTCAAACTCAAATCCAGAACGGGCCAAAATATAAAACCGGGACAAAAGTTGTGGGCCAACATTGATATTTATTGACAGAAATCTTCCTCCAGATGAAACAATGAATTTTTTCGTCTGGACTCAAACAAGTTTGGCTGCAAAACTGAATATGAACCAAGCAGAGCTGAATACTATACCATATATAACTTCATATTGCACACATGCAAAATCTAAATTCAAATGAAAAAACACATCAATGGCAGTTATTTCTTAAATAAAAAATAAATAAAAATCGTATGAATTAACTTTCAACAGTTACCTTTTTTCCACAGGCTAATAATAAATGTAAAAATAAAATAACAATAATCAAGCAATTAACTGATAATAATATCCTTCAATGGACGTGAAACTATTCAAAAGCGTGTTATAGAGTAGTAAGAAAAAGTGCATGAAGAAATCATTAATGAACGCTCCTATAACTCCATATAAGACAAACAGGTGTGTCTTTTTCACACTGAAACAGATCTTCAGCCTCCCACCTGTCCACAAAGTTTTCTGCCTTTCTTTTTGCCATTTTTCAGAGGGGTAGCACGGCGCCAGTATTAGCATAGGGTCGTTATGACTGCTGTCAACAGAGGAGAGGGCGTTTATGGATCCTGTCATGATTTTCGGGCCAAACTGTAGGCTAGAATACCAGCTGGCCGGCTCTAATAGTCATTTGGTTTGGCTTCACGGGACAAATAGAATGACACTGGGCCAGAGTTTGACACCTATGCGCTATGGTGGTCCCAGAAAGGAGAAGCTGAAAAGCAAAGAAGACCCTCTCATTGTTGAAGAGAGACACAGGCATTCTCCCCCTCATTCATACATCTGGACAGTTCAGGTAACTGGAACCTCCAGGAACCTCCTGCATGTGCCTGGACTGTGGAAGGAGCCCAGAGAGCCCTGAGGAGCCCCACACAGACACGGAAAGAACGTTCCTCCCGTGGAAATCCAGCCAGGGACCTTCTGGCTGTGAGGCAGAAGCTCTAACCTCTGCACAGCCCAGCCGCATTTCAGTAAATTGCGGTTAGTAGATGTTGATGGACTGATATGGGAGAGCTCAGATATGCAGATTATCCTCCAGGCCTTATCGGGATTTGCACCCTCCAACGTGCAAGTCAGTGCACGAGTGCCTGTGTGCCTGTGTGTGTGTGTGTGTGTGTGTATGTGTGTGTGTGTGTGTGTGTGTGTGTGTGTGTGTGTGTGTGTGTGTGTGTGTGTGTGTGTGTGCGACAGAAAAATCCACCTCTTATTCACCACAGTATTTCTCT
>CAAKHD010034081.1:361068-375000 GCA_901007705.1 Fistularia tabacaria | reverse complement strand
TGTGTGTGTGTGTGTGCGTGTGTGTGTGTGTGAGAGAGAGAGAGAGAGAGAAACGACAGGAGGGGTAGATATGTAGTGGCCCCACACGGGGGCGCCATATTGTCAGCTCTATCTAACTATAATCTTGTCTGGCCAACTTTATTCATTAAGTACATTTCCAACACTACATTAAAGCAGATTAAAAAACGTTATCCCTTGTAAAGGCCTCCCCCATCTAACCCTATTCTCTGTATCCTCTTCTGTCACACCAACTAACTTCATGTCCTCTTTCACTACATCCGTAAATCTTCTCTTTGGTCTTCCTCTAGACCTCCCCCTACCAGTTCCAACCCCAGCATCCTTATACCAATAAATCCATTATCCCACTTTTGCACAGGAATGAACCATCTCAGTCTGACTTCTCTGACTTTATCGCCAGAACATCTAACGTGTGCTGTCCCTCTGAGAGATTCCTTCCTGATCCTATCCATCCTCGTCCCTCTAAAGGAGAACCTCAACATCTTTATCTCTGCTACCTTCAGCTCTGCTTCCTGTCTTCTCTTCAATGTCTCTTCAATGGCTAAAATTATTCAAATCAAACACCTAAAATGAATAAAAACTATAATATCAGAAAATTAGAAGTTAAAACTGAATTGACTGATGATTAAATGGATTTGGAGTGAAGTGTAAAAACAACTAAAAAGGGCAAATAACACAGCTGAGAAAGTTGTAAGTGTTTAAACAAAATCACCAATATCTGATGAGATAAACCATTTTTTTCTGTATAACCTGCATTTCAGTCTCTCTCACTTCGGGGGAAACTTTTATTGTGAGTGAAAAGGCATAAGGGAATTTATAAATCCCATGCTTTCACTGTTTAAGTAAAATAAGTGGTAATTTATTTTGAATTATTTGCTGTGTATGTCTACTGTACCGGTATTATTTCTCTAAGGAATAGAGCAGGAAGAGAGAAAACTGAAAGAGAGGATGCAGAGCAGGGTTACAAGATGCCAGTGGTTGGTGGAAAACCAGTAAGGTGATAGTTGAACAGAAAGGCGCCATCATCTCAGGTCAACACAACAAAGCAAAAGATGGCAGACTGGGAGGACAAATAACAAGCTGTGATGAGGAACTAACTAAACCACAACACACACAGAAAATAAGCAGACCTATGACATCCACTTCAATACAGATTCCCTGAATATGTTAATTCAAAAAGTTTTCACAGAATTTGTATCATTATTTGCTATTATGTTACATTTTCCAGTGATTAAGAATGTGTAAAACAGTTCATACTGTATTCTGCTCATGAAAGTAGCCTTGGAGATGGTGTTTACTGTTTCAATTTTGCATTTTAAATGAGTGAATGAATTTCACAGTGCCAAATTAATTCAGTGAACTGTGCAAACACTGGAACGAGCAATGATCAAGCGTTATATTACATTAGACATTAAAATCCACAGTTAATGGTTTCATTATGATAGAAAAAGAAAGAAAAGAAGCTCTGAGTTACATGCAGCACAACATCAGCATATGTAGAGAATGTTAACAGCGCATAAATTTTAATTTGTGATGACTTACAGTACTTCAAGTTGAATTTTTTTTGTTTTTTGTTTACAGCGTTGAGGACAATATGATAACCCAGTATGTTCCTTGCCAGTGATAGTAATTCTATTCTCTTCTATCCCGGTAACAAATTTTTGTACAAAAACAAGTGGATGGTGAGATGATTCAAATAGGCATTAATTGTAGCAGTTAGAGAAAATGCCAACAGTGGAAACATATGTTTGTAAAGTTGGAATAAACAATAATACCATGATGTCACCCACTAATTTTTGACAACATTGGCCAATGAGGTATAGAACTTTGGAATAAAAACACTTTTATCACACAGGTTTTTATTTCCTTTTACCATAAAATACCTTGTTACATCATTTGTGAATCAGAGGAATCAGCTTCTCACATCCTGCTCCCACTGACTGGACTGGTTATTAGGGGAGATAAACACTTGGAAAACCATGCAAAAGTGTCTCAATTAGGAGCTAAAAATAACCCAATCTGGTGTTTCTTTCATGGTTCAGGAAGCGGCTGTCAGACAGTCAGTGGGGGTGATGCAACCCGCCGGGAACGCTGGCCGAGAAACATCAATACCTCACATTCCTGTGGGGAGTACATCATCTCACACTCACACAAATACCTTAATCTTAACCATCCAAGCCCGACCATCACCTCCAAGGTAACTCACCAAATCTGCCCTGAACTCATACAGCAGCAACTCCAGAAAAAGAACAAACAGAGGAGAACTTATGAAACCACTAGTTATGAGACATTTGACTGCTGGGTTCAACACATTCTTCTATTTACCTTATAATTCCACTGCTCCAGGCAAGCAGTAGTTACATAAAGTTTCATTAAGCTCAAAAACTGGTCAATGTGTTTTTGTTTTTGTTAAATTTGACAAATTAAATTTGTCTTTTAATCAGTGTCCCAGTCGGTCCGGGTTGTAATTGTAAAAGAGGTACTGGCAAATTGTCACGTATATTTTTCTCATACTTAAAAACAATTTATCTCATCACTGTTTCATCACATTTACTCACACAGTGCATTTACAGGTATCCTCTGTATTCTCCCGCTAACATATCTATATCTATATACCCGCGAACGGGTCGTCCAAAGTGACTTTCGGTTCACGGTCGGTATCTATTTAGGCGGCTGCCACATTGAGTGGGACTTTGTGACCGCCTCCATTACAGTTCCCATCATTGGTGCGCACACTAACTTTTTGGCATTGGGGGATGTGTACCAATGTTAGCTGGCGAACTTTCCGTCGCAAACAACGCCCACGTTTTCCACTTTCGCCGGCCGAATAACATCACCGCGGACGGTGGTCAACCCGTTTGGGCTTTTCAAGTTCCTGCACATGCCTTTCGGCTTGAAGGGTGCCGCTAAGACCTTTCAGAAGCTTATGGACTCGATGCTGCATGACCTCACTTTTGTGTTTGTCTAACTTGATGATATACTGGTGGCCAGCCCGTCAGCTGACGAGCACCCGGAGCACCTGACGCAGGTTTTCCGTCGTCTGAATGAACACGGCCTTATAGTATACCCAGCTAAATGTCAGTTTGGGTGGTCGGTGATTGACTTCCTGGGCCATCGCATTTCACTGCAAGGCGCAGTTCCGTTGCCTGCGAAGGTGCGAGCAGTGACGTGTTTTCCCCGCCCGACCTCGGTCTGGGCATTGCAGGAGTTCTTGGGCATGGTGAACTTCTACACTATTTCCTCTCTCACGCTACCCAACTCCTTCAGCCGATATAGAGGGCTCTGCCATCCAGGCGGGGCAGCGACATGGTCGATTTGACTCAAGAGAAGACTCAGGCTTTTGACGGGGCTAAGCGCGCCCTGGCTGACGCAGCCCTTCTGGCCCATCCAGAACCCGAGGCACCCGTAGCGATGATGACAGACGCATCTAATGTTGCTGTGGGTGCCATGATTGAACAGAGGGTGGCGAACACATGGTGACCACTTGCGGTCTTTGGCCGCAAACTCCAGGAGAGCGAACGAAAGTATAGTGCGTTTTACAGGGAGTTGCTGGCCCTGTATTTTGCGATGTGTCATCTCTGTTTTCTTCTTGAAGGCTGCTCGTTAGCGGTGTATGTGGATCACAAGCCATTAACGTTCGCCATGTCCAAAATTGCTGAGCCATGGTCTGCCCGCCAGCAGCGACACCTTGCGAGCATTTCAGACTTAACGAGGGACATTCGGCAAGTGTCAGGGTTGGCCAACCCCGTTGTGGATTGCCTGTCGCGTGCACTATTGTGCCCTGTGCATGTCGGGATGGATTTCTCAGCTATGGCCGCTGACCAGCCTGGCGACCCAGCGGTTCTCGCCCTGAAGTCGGTGCACATGGGCCTCAAGCTGGAGGAGGTAGTGGTGCAGGATGGCGGCCCTGCCCTCTTACGTGATATCGCTACCAGGTGTCCCTGGCCAGTGGTTCCGGTGGCCTGGCGTCAGCATGTTTTCTGACTCGGTGCATTCACTGTCCAACCCGGGCCTCTGAGTGTCAATGAAATTGGTGGTTGCTTAGTTCGTCTGGCCTGGCATGCGTAAGGACATCAGGGAATGGGTGGCTGCGTGTGTGGCATGACAGCGTGCTAAGGTTCACTAGCATATTAGGGCTGCCCCTGAGCTGTGTCCGATTCCAGCCAGGTGTTTCGACCATATGCATGTTTACTTGGTAAGCCCTCTGCCACTTTTGCGGGGTTTTATGCACCTGCTCACCTTCGTTGATCGGACCACCAGGTAGCTGGAGGTCATTCTGCTGTCCTCCACGGCAACCTCCAACATATCTAGGGTGTTTCTCTCAGCCTGGGTCGCCCGTTTCGGCAGTCCGTCCGACATTACTTCGGACAGGGGTCTGCAGTTTGTGTCGGCACTTTGGTCGGCACTGGCTGGGTCATCGGGAGCAACGGTACACATTACAACAGCATACCACCCTCAGGCCAACAGCTTGTGTCAACGGTTCCACCGTTCCTCAAGGCGGCACTGCGAGCTGCGCTCTCAGACAGCTCTTGGTAGAAACTGGATGGACCGTTTACCTTGGGTTATGGACGACCTCGGAGCTTCGCCCGCCCAGCCGGTCGCCGATTGTCCCAGAAGAGTTCTTGCCTGTGAGATTTGTTCCCCCTCTCTGCCCGACCAGTTGCAGTTGGGCCCCCCGGCCCTCGGTTTCTGGGCCCCGTTCAGCACTGTTTTCCGCCTTTCATGTTTGTGTGGCACAATGCTCACCGATCATCTCTTCAGCCCCCATACGTCAGGACGTTCCGGGTTCTCAAGGCGGGCGCCAAGAGTTTTGTGCTCGACATAGGTGGGCGTAGGGAGCATGTGTCGCTCGATCGGCTGAAGCCAGCATACAGGGTGGCTGGTGAAGTTCTGCTTCCCGCCCAGGTTCCCCGCCGTGGTCGCCCTCCGTCCAGGACCCCAGCAGCACCTCCAATGTCCAGTGACCGGTGCCCCCAGCTGTTCCGACCAAGGAAGACCGCAGCCGTTATGACAGGCCGAACAGGCCTCCCGTGTTTGGTTCTAGGGTCCCTTCAGGGGGTTCGGGGGGGGCTGTGTGGTGGACACTGAGGAGTGTGGCCTCACATCCCACAGGACTAGAGGCTGGGTGGCATGGCTTAAGCCAGGGGTAGACATGCACCCCTGAAGTGCACTGTCATTGTTGTTGTATAGTGGTAAGGTGGTGCTTATGATTAAACATAATCTCATCCAAGACTCCAAGGCTCCGTCATTAATCATTCCTCTCCGAGCACCAATATATTATTGTTGCTGTCACATAGGTATAAAAAAAGCAAGAGAAATTCACAATTTAAACCATTTCAAATGTTCAAACTCGAATGAACATTTTTTCAGGGTGTGAATATCAATGAGCTCTATTTCTTTTGTGTATTTGCAAGAATATTCTGGCTCCTGTCCAAGAAGCTCTGAAGCCAAGTCCATTTGGCCTTGATTCAGTATTTTATGAATAATAACAACCAGGGTGAGAAGGTGCATTATCTTGTAAATTTATAGTGTGTCAACCACATTTTTAAAATGGAATTCTTTCATTTTGCTTTCAGGGAGACTTTGAATTAAGACTATATTATTTGATCTAACAAAGCATCGTATGATCTATCAAATGGTCCCATCAATCAATGGTTAAACTGAATTGTTTAATTTTTTGGGGGGGCGTGGGGTGTGCTGGTGTTTGCAAGGTTCAAATGAGTGTTAATTCAGATTTTCTAGATGATGATGTCATGGCTCTCCGTAGAAACTACAGTATAGCCAGCAGACATGTCACAGCAGGCGGGTTTTAGGCAATTGTAATAACACATTTTTATTGTCTTGAGCAAAACATGATACAGCTTTTTACATATCATGTCACTTGTTATCTTGGCAACAAAACTGCAACCACAAATCTCTTGCCTTTTTTAGCAGACAAATAGCATCGTAACAACCTTTTGTATTTTGTAAAGATGGTTAGTAAATACAAAACTTAATCAGATATAGACTGTAAATAGCACAAAGCGGCAGTTGCAAAGATCCACATCCAGGAGAGATTCCATGTTACATTAATATTAGACTGGGAAATGTCTAACATAGAAAAAAAAAGTACAGCTGATCAATCAGTGGAAGAAAATACCCAAATTGAGTCTTAAATCCAAAGTTTCTATTAATATTATGCAGGTCATATCTACACACATCAGCCAGCTTTAACAGCATGTAACATGGAAATATGAATAAGAAATGAAATACGACTCATAGCGATACATACTCATTAGCCCTTTGCCTGTCCAGTTTTTTGACATTCAAAATGATATAATGACTTAATCTCTGTCTTAAATAACAAGTAAAACTCAAATCTGCATTAATCTGCTCCAATCAAAACTTTTATTCATGATAAGTTTGATTTGCTGAGGTAATTTTAATAGTAGCTGACCGAATAATTTAATTGGTAAGTCTTCCCTCCAAGCAACCTCAAGAGAATGCTTAAAATGTAAAGAAAAATACAACTTGAGAAAAGGTTCAATGCTGCTAATACAGTGTGTCAGAAAGCTCTGACATGGGAAAAGACATCACTTGTGCCGTTTTGTTTTTTTTTTCATTCAGAAATGTCAACCGCAGCAATACTCTTGTGCACGCTCAGAGAAGTGAACTGGGTCCACAGAGACCTGTACAGGTGAAGGCTCTGCTGGAGTGGACATTTCTTAGGAAATTTGAAATTTGGTTACAAGATACTGGCAGAAAGCTGCAGCACTGTTTCCCTGTGAAACTCCAGGGAATCAAATCAGTTTATTACTCAATCTTATTTTTGCATTTTTAGCAACAATAGTGTCATTTAGTCATAAATAGTATGTCCCTCACAGTTCCCGAACATTATCATAACTCCAGTTGGACATTTATGGTGTCCTCCTTGACGTTTCTTATATAAATTATGTTTCTTCTGCGTTGGATGCTTGTATTTCATGACATTTGGGTCATTGACTCATCCACCCACACAGAAAAAAGCCCTGTGCTGTCCCGTGTTGGCATACCCAAATAAACTCAGAAAAATTGGGGGGCAAATTTTTTCTCTACATACTTGTACACCCCTTAAGGCTTGTAACACACACAGCAGAGGTTTCCCAGTCTGTGTGTTTGTGTTGTGCTTTCCTGACGTCTCTCGTATCAATGAACCTTCTTGAATGCCAGATGTTATCTTTTGTTGGCCAACATACTCCTTCTGATTCCAAAGGATCGAGCGTTGCCATATCAACAATTGGCTGATGTGGAAACCACTTGGATTTTGCACCAGAGAGCTTAATAGTTAAAGACTGTTTATTGTTTGACTAATTCAGATATTTATTTTCAGCCTTGCCTTGCGTGGGCAAACTATTCCGAGGACTGCAATCATCTCTGTGGTTATATTTTTTTCTTCAACCATTAGATTTCCTGTTCAACTTCTAGGTCACAACATTTTAAGCCACCAAATACTATTTGGAAATGATTTAGAACTGGACGGACATTCTGCTGAATTGTTAATAAGATCACACATGTCTGAGTGATGTATCATTGCCTTCTTATAACTTTTTCAGAAAACATAGAAACTGAGCCATATGTTGAAAAAAGTTCATTTCAGAAAAAGAATGGTAGAAAATGACTTGCCAAATTATTTTGAGAAGGTGATGATTTTTAAGAAGACACAGGTCTAGATCAGGAAAAATATGGTATCTGTTAGTAAGAAATGTTTTTCAAAGTTAACCCACAAGATTTTATTTTCCAGTTCTCAATTCTTCAAACAGAGGAAATTTAGGGGGAAATTAAGTGTTCAGCCTTTTTCAATTTTTCTGATCAAACTGAGTGATTTTCAGTTCTTGTCCAAACATGGTGGATGTGAAAACACTCTTAACATCAACAGTTCCTACACTGCATGTGTCATAATGACTGAAAACTCGAGAGGGAACAAGACTCTAGACTTTTAACTGAAGACTTTGTCAGACAAATCTGTCAGTGTGTCATTTACTCATTATATTTGACCACATAATCCTTTTATTCTTTTCCCCAAACGTTAGGTCTGTTCATAGATATAAAGCTGTAGTTATTGTCTGAAACGCTAAAAACCAGCACATCTGGCTCACGTCACTGTCAGTAATGTAAGTGCTAATAAATCATCTAAATATTTCTTTAAGTACTTCAAACAACAAAGTGTCATCTAAACTTTAAGCACTTGAAATACTCATTGGCTCAACTGGCCTAATCTTTGACTGCGTTATTGTCAACTAAATGTCTTGAGGATTTTAAACAATGATAAATCAACTGGCCACTTTCATTGTCGTACACTATCCCCTGTAAGGACAGTAAGGACAGACAACACTACACATTTACTGTTATCAATCCAGTAACAATCCATCTTTTTATAACTTACCAACCAATAAGAATAATTTCTCTCAGATGTTTTCATTCTGGGCCAGGTAATTTGGTTCTCTAACGCTTAAACAAAGTACATCTTTTATGGGTATATATATGTGTGTGTGTGTGTGTGTGTGTGTGTGTGTGTGTGTGTGTGTGTGTTTGTGTGTGTGTGTGTAAGTGTGTGTCTGTGCGTGTGTGTGTGTGCGTGTGTGCGTGTGTCTGTCAGTGCTGACATTGAGTATTCAGGTCTTGTCTACAGTTAGAGCAGCTGTAATGATGATCATGCCAAGTTTGTCCATTTTCTGATGTACGAAAAGATTGACTGAAGATCAGCTGAAAAAGAACAGAATGACTAATCAATGATCAATCAGTCATTGTAGCATTTGTGAGAAGAAAAAATAGTCAAAAAAAGGCTTTTATTAAAATAGAAAAAATGAGAGTAAAAATTCTATAGGTTACATTTGAAGAGATCCACATGCAATCAAACTGGAATAAATCATCAAACTGCAATATCTTAAGTCTTAGAAAGATCATACAGCACAACTTTGATAAACTACTACCAATAAAACTGCAGCGGAGTCTTCAGATTTGCCAAAAATAATATATTCTATCTTGAAAGGGGAGGAAATAGATTAATTTTTGGGATGTAAACTTAAGCATTCTGAACTCTCGGCTGCAGGTCATTAACCTGGCTCCTTATCTTTTACATTAACACTAGATATGTCACTTTTGTTGAGTGCTTCGAACCTTCATATTAAGGTATACATGCATATATTTCAATCTGTTTATAGGTAACCTAAAATCATAAAATCCTTAATTCGAGGTTTTCAATATGTACATCTTTCTATAAGGAAGCTGTCAATGTGAAGACCCTGATTTATGGATACATAATCATTTGATAGTCATTTGATAGCTTCTTGAGCAGCCACCTTATCGTAGTGGAGGGTTTTGCATGTCCCAGTGATCCTGGGAGCTATGTTGTCGCGGCTTTATGCCCCTGGAAGGGTCACCCAAGGCAAACAGGTCCCAGGTGAGGGGCCAGACAAAGTGCGACTCAGAAGACTCTCATGATGAAAAAGAACTTTTTCCCCTGCCCGGACACGACTCATCGAGGCCCCCCCGGCAGCCGGGCCCGGGGGTGGCCGGGCCTTCCCCCATGGGGCTCGGTTGGGCACAGCCTGAGGGGACGACATTGGTCCCCTTTCCCCTGGGCTCACCACCCACAGGAAGGGCCAAGGTCGTCGGCTGCAGTGTGAGCTGGGCGGTGGCCGGAGCGGGGAACCTTGACAGTCCGACCCTTGGCAGCAGAAGCTGGCTCGACTTGCAAGGGTGTGATTGGGCCACCACGGCCACCCCGATCTGAGCCCGAGTGGTGTTTTTTTATTGGACATCTGTGCTCGTTACAGATGGTCCATAACAAACACCATGTTCAGGCATAAAGGTGTCCATATGTGTACTTAGCACCGACGCACCTTTTGCCACAATTCTTTGATTGACCTTGTGGTCGTGTCGTCGGATTGGGGCCGCATGTCCTGGACACACGGGTGAAGAGAGGGGCGGAGCTGTCAACTGATCACCACTTGATGGTGAGCTGGCTCCGATGGTGGGGGAGGATGCTGGTCAGACCTGGCAGGCCCAAACGTAACTTAAGGGTCTGCTGGGAACGTCTGGCAGAGTCCCCTTTCAGAAGGCGTTTCAACTCTCACCTCTGGCAGAGCTACAATCACACCCCAAGGGAGGCAGGGGACATTGAGTCCGAATGGGCCATTTCCAGCGCTTCCATTATCGAGGCGGCAGTCCGGAGCTGAAGAAGGAGTCCTATCAGGCCTTTTTGGCTGCTGACAGGTACCAGCAGGCCAAGTGGCATGTGGCTTCGGCGATCACCTCGGCAAAAACTCAGGCGTGGGAGGAGTTTGGGGAGGCCATGGAGAATGACTTTCGGAGGGCTTCGAGGAGATTCTGGTCCACCATCCGGCGTCTCAGGGGAGGGAAGCTGTGCTCCGTCAACACTGTGCACAGTGGGAGCGGGGCACTGCTGACCTCAAAGAGGGACGTAGATCAGTGGCAGGAATACTTCTCGGACCTCCTCAATCCTGTCGAAACGCCTTCCAATGAGGAAGCAGGGCCAGGGGCCCTGGAGGGGAGCCGCTTATCTCCTATCATAAATTTTATGGACAGAATTCCTAGGCACAGCCAGGGCGTCCAGGGGATCTGGTTTGGTGGCCACAGGATCAAGTCTCTGCTTTTTGCAGATGATGTTGTCTCGTTGGCTTTGTCAGGCCATGATCTTCAGCTCTCGCTGGAGCAGTTTGCAGCCGAGTGTGAAGCGGACGGGATGAGGATCAGCACCTCCAAGTCCGAGACCATGGTGCTCGACCGAAAACGGGTGGAATGCCCACTCTGGGTCGGGGTAGAGGTCCTGCCCCAAGTGGAGGAGTTTAAGTATTTCTGGGTCTTGTTCATGGGTGTGGGAAAGATGGAGCAGGAGATTGACAGGCGGATCGGTGCAGCATCTGCAGTGATGCAGACTCTATACCGGTCTGTCGTGGTAAGGTGGGAGCTGAGCCGGAAGGCGAAGCTCTCAATTTACCAGTCGATCTACGTTCCTACCCTCACCTATGGTCACGAGCTGTGGGTAGTGACTGAAAGAACAAGATTTCGGATACAAGCGGCCGAAATGAGTTTTCTCCGCAGGGTGGCCGAACTGTCCCTTAGAGATAAGGTGAGAAGTACGGCCATCCGGGAGGAACTCGGAGTAGAGTCGCTGCTCCTACGCATAAAGAGGAGTCCGATGAGGTGACTGGGGCATCTGGAAAGGATGCCTCCTTGACGCCTCCTGGGGGAGATATTAAGGGTATGTCCATCTGGGAGGAGACCACGGGGAAGACCCAGGACACACTTGAGAGACTATGTCTCCAGGCTGGCCTGGGAGCGCTTTGGGGTCCCCCCAGAAGAGCTGGACCATGTAGCCCGGGAGAGGGAAGTCTGGGCCTCCCTGCTCCAGCTCCAGCCCCCACGACCCGATTACAGATAAGCGGCGGAAGATGGATGGATAGTCATTTATCACTGGGTTTTAATGGTCAAGGTGTTATAACATTTTCTTTTGTGGAATAAATTATGGCATTAAATGCTGCAGTGACTCAGGTCTCACCTCGTCACAGCCTGAGCAGCGTGGCCACACAGTCTGACAGTAGTGGCGTCCACACAGCAGCTTCTCGTTTGACCAGAAGTAGACCAGGTCGACCAGCCCCTGGCCACACTCAGAGCATATGAAACAGGTCGGATGCCACAGGGCTGCGAGGTAACCTGCTCGCTCAGCAAACACAGCAGGGCTCTCAGTGGCAACCTCCCTTTGGCAACCTGTACAACGCTAAAGGACAAACAGATGAAAGAATAATTTAATAGAAATTCTTGAGTGTTATGTGATTGCAAAGTACCTAACCAACAATCAAATTTTTCTCTACTTTTCAGGGTCTCACTCATAATAGGATCAGATTGGGACGCTTCTACCCAAAGTTAATCACCAAAAAGAGGAATATAATGGCCCAGGGTGTTCTGAGAACAGGATGTTGCCTCCTTCTGGTTGAATCTGCCAAGGTCAAACCATCCCTTAAAGGAGGCTTGACTCAACATTTTCCTTCAGTTAACATGTAAAATTCACTCATCAGTTGGCATTCACATTTCCTCCTCACATCACCAATCTGTGATTCCAGCCGGTCGAGAAGCCAGCCCTCATCTGTGGCGTGATTTGTCTCCATGCTTCTAAAAGGTCAAAGGATGTTTTTCCTCACCATTTTTTCCAAAAATAGTCAACAAATTCAGTTTGCATTTGTTAGCAGTGCAATTTACTGGTGTGTCAGTAAATCTTTTTGATTGAATTTTAAAACTTTGTGAAAAGCAACAATGGATGATGTCCAATGTGCAATACATTGAGGATGACAGTCATATAAACTTCAAATACCCACTATATCTACTCACAAATTCAGCCTTGGTGCCGCCATCAGTACCGTTAGTGGACCCACTCGTGGTGGCAGCGCTGTTATCAGTGGATTTGTCGTCTTGCTGCGGTAGAGCTTCCTTCTTATCACAATTCCTGCGGTCTTTGTTTTCTTTCGCCATCCTCTGAACAGCTGCTTCTTTCAGAGCCGCGCCCTCGCCAGGCAAGGCCACCTCACCTACTCCAAGCACTTCCTGCTTGTACTGTTTTACGAACAGCAGCATGGTGGAAATCTATCAGAGGATGCAAAGATTCAGCTGCTCGCAAGAGCAGAAATGTGACAAAATTCATACGACTGATAAATGATTTAAAGCTAAAAATAGTGTATATTTGAGTCCCTGTTGCTAAAAAATAGCCAGCACCTCCTCATCACCGGCAAGGCCTTGACACTTCATGGGGTCCTGATCGTAGGCAGGTAGCTGACTGAGGAGCTGCCGGCGACGCTCCAACGCTCCCTCTGTCCCAGATACCGGACACTGACGCTCCGGCATGAGCTCCATGTACTGCATGGCCTGAGGGAGGACATTAAGCACCGGTTACTTGAGGTAAGCGAATCCTGGAATAGCAGAAAGATTAGACACATCTTTAAATCTCCATTTGCTCTGTTGACTTCTAAGATACAGAAAACCAAGTTAAGAAAAAGATTGAGGGGCATTAAATTTACAGCAGAAATGTATGATAGCTCCAAAAGACTTCACTGTGAAACTGCGGCCCATCATCAGCAGATAACACAGAAGATTTAATGTTAAGCAGAGACAGTTAGGTGGATGAAATAAGCGGAGGATGAAAAACTCAGATTGGCTTCAATGTGGGAATCCATGTGGTTTAGTGATTTTATTTATGGCATTTATACTAAATCTGACAGTGTAACATACTTGTTTGGATTGTTTTGGAGGTTTGCAGTGTTGACAGTGTTGACACTTAATGACTTGCGAGTGAACTTTTCAAGGTTTCGATTGCCGTGTGATGGGAGCACATGGCCCTGGCTGCTGGCATACAGTGAGGGCTTGAAAGCCAGAGCTTTGAGCCACACTGGTTGCCAGGTCATTCGCTCTATCCAACCAGGCCTCTCCCTCATCAGTGTATAGTTGCGCCTTCTGCCCGACCGGGCCTCTCCCTTGATGGTGTATGCTTGCGCTTATTCGCCTAGTTGCCTGTATCTACCCTGCATACCCCCACCTGATCTGTGTGTTCCTGTTCACCTGGTCTAAGTGAACGTGTTGTTTCGAACCCTTTCCGTTTTGGTGCGGAGTCCTGTGTCTGCGTGTGGCTCCTACCTTCAAATCCATAACTGAACTAAAGGTTTGTCCAATGTAAATAAGAGTTTTTGACCATATTGAAAAAGTTTTATTTTATTCAGTTGCATTCTCTCTTTCCGTTGGCGCAGTGGCAAGCTCTTTCGCCTCACTGGAAGAAGGTTCCCAGTTAAATTCCAATTCCAAACGGTGTGGCGTTTGCATGCCCCCCCCCCCCCCCCCCCCCCCCCCCCCCCCCCCCAAAAAAAACCATCAATACAGCCCGCCCACAAC
>CAAKHD010034081.1:345589-361048 GCA_901007705.1 Fistularia tabacaria | reverse complement strand
TTTCCCCCCCCGGGAAAAGGGTCCCCGTTAAATTCCAATCCCAAAGGGGGGGTGGTTCATGCCCCCCCCCCCCCCCCCCACACACACACACACATTCCAAAAACATGCAGGTTGACTAGAGACCCTAAATTGCCCAAGTGGGTAAATTGTCTGCTCCTATATTTGGCCCTGGAATAGGCTCCAGCCTGCCCACGACCCAGAGTGTAGGATAAGCAGTGAAGCGAATGAATGTAGAGAATAAACCAATATATCCCTCTGAAGTTAAACAACACTGACACTGGCTTTCCAGAGACATCAATTTTGTGCATGTTGAACTATCTCTAATTAGACTTTTAACACTTGATTAATTTCCACTCTTATTCAGCCCGTTTGCTTTCATCATCTCAGTAGCCATCTGATTCATCACGAGTTTGACAATTACTGCACAAATAAATGAGTCTCGCTTAAAGGTGAAACAAAACATGCGGCACTTTTTCAATTCACCAGCACCAAGTGTCAGCGTAGGATAGAATACACCTCAGTGAACACTTTGATACCGTCACGAAAGATCCGAGCTGGACTGAACTTTTAAAAGTTGTCTGACATTTATAGGAATATTTAACAGGATTCTCAGACTCACTGAGACAAGTTAAATATAAGTTACAGGATCTGGAGAGAAAAGGAAACGTGTTCTTGAAAAAAGTATTAATGATTTTTTTTTTTTGTTTAGTCTTCGGAGTTTTGCCGCATTACTCTCTGACATTTGTTTTTATACAACAGTTGCGGAACCAATTAAAATCAGCCCTGTATTTATTTTCCATTTCCACTTCTGTTTCTCAACCCAGAAACCTGAGCTTTCCCAACAATGTCCTTCGGCAAATTAAGCAAAATGTCTCAAAAACAATATTCAAAATGCACTTCTGAGTTGGATGTCTGGAGGAAGCCAAAGGTCTGACTCAGACTTTATGCAACTGTATGTTTCAGGGGAAGTTTCAGGTGTCGTCAGTGAGCCATCCGTGTGCCGAAGATTATACCGAGTAAATATGGCTAATAGTCTGGTATAATAAAAGTGATGAGCGGAGCACCCAGCATTGCAAAGGCTTTACAATTCTGAATTCAAGAGAATCAGATTTTCTCTACAGGCTAAACCACACTAATGTCCTCTGCTTCTCCTGACTGCGCTGCTGCGCACAATAATCGCCATCATCATTGTAATTATAGGCTGTGAAACGCGAAAACAGACTCGAGCCTGTTCTTGATGGAAACCAGACGGTCATGAGTGTTCAGTAGGCAGCAGGGGCTGTGCAAACCTACCCAAACTAAACTAATAAGGAAATGCGGTAAGTGAAGTCAAAACATTCAGGATGGAGAAACACAAACTAACTCTTCAACTAACTCTCGGTTCCTTCAAAGCAGAAAAAATGCAGAGGAAACTAAAGCTATTGTTAAATCTAAAGTCAAACATTTTCTGTAACGTAGAATAATCAGTAATTCAGTTTGTTTCTTAAGTTACTTTGTCAATCTGATTATCTTGCTTTAATAACCCTGAATCCAAACCGCGGTTTCTGGTGTTCATAAACTCTAGATGACTCAAACTTAATAGGCTAATTACTATTCCAAGACCTACTGTGTTTTATCAGCCAGTTAAAGTTTTCATAACATCCCAGTGCCTATAGAGAACTAGAGCTCACTCTCGAGGGACACTCTCCTTGCATCCACCATGTCTCCGCCCCCCAACTGTGTGGTGTTGCATCCATAGCCTAGTGTTGATTGAAGACACATTAATGTGCTATAAAGGCTTTTCTGGTACATGTCTTTCTTATCTTACAAATTAAGGGTTTGATTTAAGAATTTACATTCAGTGTTTTCTCTGATCCTCACCAGCTTCTGGCTGAGGCCCCCCGGGGCCCAGTCGTAGGTCGTGGTGTTGAAGGTTGGGTCTTTGCGCGACACCACAGGATTGGTAACGATCATACGGTTTCTCTTGTACATACGAAGGCCACCGCCACCTTTGACCTTGGCTGTCAAATAGGAGGAGGGTGAGTCAGCCAGAAGGCGTCCCATTCGCTGGTCATCTTCCACATCATCGCCGGGGAGGTGGTCGACTGTGCCGCAGCCGCACACAACACAGGCTTTCCTGCACGCAGGGTATGAAATGGCTGATGCTAATGCCATCCTTCAATCCAAGTGTAAAAAATTCATTGGTTGCAGTCAAATAATAAAAAGCAGGTTATACCTCCAAGAATGCTGCTGGTAACCGGAGCAGCTCTCCTTGCATTTTAGACACGCCGCTGAACCTCCTGCTGCATTTTGCTTCACCGTCATCTGAGAGGAGAGATGCGTGCACAAGACAGACACACAATTCCGGTTTGTCTGAAGTTAGGAATTTAAAAAAAAAAGAATGGCAACACAGGTCACAGGTCATTTGGACAGGTAGTGGCTAAAGTAAAAGGCATTTGATTGCCAATGAAATGTATGAATTCATGTGATTTATGTAACATAACACTTGATATGACAGGTCTCTCAATATTTTAGCAGTTTTAACAGGAATCGTCTGTCTACAACCTGAAATGTTGTAATTCTCCCTGTCAGTTGTCGTCCAAAAATAACCTTCATCATGTAAGAGTTGTGGGCTGTCACTGACATGAACACACTCAAGGTGCTTTATTTTGACACACAGCCAAAACACTGTCCGCCTCCCAAAAACAATCCCCAAAGCACAAATCATCTATTAGTCTACAATTGAAAATAGGCATCTCCTTGATAATAATGATCTAACATATCATATTGTAACAAATGTCATTAACTTTATGACTTAAAGTCTGGTTTGTTTGTAATCTACATTAATGTAATGTGGATCTTCTTGATTTTCATATTCCATTGAAACATGAATTTTTTCTTCAAAATTAATTTTGATTGAATTTTAGAGGTTTGGTGAAAAATATTGTTTATTGTTTTTAATTTTTCGGAGGACATTTTCATGAAAAAAGTTTTATATTTTCAGTATACTGTAAGTCATTTGAAAAACGATCGAGCTCAAAATTCCTTCTTGAAAATAGTTAGACAGCATTACATGTGTAAAAGTCAACTCAGAGTTTTCAACTGCCTATGAAGAACCACGAGATGTTGGTGAAAGTTCAGAGATTGGATCTCAAGACCATTTTCAAAGAACTGAGATTAAATGGAACCATGCATCACAGTTTTAATTTGGAGACGATAAGTTTTCTTTGTTGTGTGTGTGTTTATGTATGTGAGAGTGTGTGTATGATGTTTTGAGCATTTCCTAGTGATGTAATGGGAGTTAACTCAAACACACATGCTAGAGATGGATGATCTCATTGGTCCACCCAGTGACATCAGTACGACTACTCTGATAGTTGTCATATACTCCTCCTCCTCAACAGCTATACCCCTCATTTTTTTGCCTTTTATTTATTCTGCTTTCACACATTTGTATCTTCTTTATATCTCTTGCCCTCAATATGTCGCCATTTGTGCTTCTATTCCCTTTTCTGATCTTTTTTAGAGAATCACATCATCACTCAGGTTTACCATTGTTTTGTAAAATTATTATGATTGATTTTGTTCTGAGATTCACTGAATAGCCCATTTCCTTATGCTTTGATGAAAAAAATACAACAGACTCTGATAACACATCAAGACATCACGACTTTTCCTCTTTTTTTTTTTAAAATTTGACTTCAAATTAATTATTTTTTTAAATCTTTTTGCACTACTGCTCTGTACCAGAAACAAGTCTGTATCTGCTTCCGCTTCACACTTCAATACCTAATAGTTCAGTTATTACTGCTTAAGGCACCATTTCAATCTACTGCTAATTTGCACTCAATTACTATTGATTTCATGTCACCATGGGATTGTGAGAAACATCTTCTCAATTCCTCTGTATGTCCAGCACATGTGGAGAAATTGACAATAAAGCTGACTTTGACTTTGACTTTGATAATTGTTACTTCTGACCGAAAAATAGTGTCTTTTTCGGTAATTTTTTATTATATGTAACACCGATCAGAATACAGAAAAATTGACTGTGTTGAATATATTGTGATCTTGAAAAAGGTTAACGTGTAAGAGACGAACTTAATATTTTCCTACATGGATGAACCCGTGTTTGTTAGAGAATAGAGTACGATAGCCAAAACAAACAAACACACACATACAAAGCTGTACTGCATTTTAGTTCATGTAAGCGATTACTGCATGTGCTTGCAATGTTAGCGTGCTTGACGGGATCATGTCAATGACGATAAACAAGGACAGAAATTCCAACATGTGTGTTTGCGCGTCCCAGACAGTGATACTCAGATGACCGATAGTTTCTCTGCCAGGAAACCTGACGACTGTCCCGTTACAATAACCTGCTGCTATTTGTGTCAAGCTCTGTCAGCAGGTATTAAGAGTGCATTCAGTGTTGGAGGTCAACCACCTAATCCCAGAGGGTTTGGGATTTATTTATTTATTTATTTATTTATTTATTTATTTATTTATTTATTTATTTGGCGGGTGGGGGGGCAAGTGAGAATATCCTTCAGCTAACTGGGATATACACTTGCATTGCTGCACCGTGGAAGTTTTGCCTTGAGGCTGCACATGCTTCATGCCACAACTCTAGAATTAGACAAATGTTTACTCTTGAAGTCACAGATATTTCTTGAAATTGGACCTGAATAAAAACAGGAAAAACACATCCAAAACACAAGCCACTTTTGGTCTGTCCCCAGCCAGATTACCCTGATACGACGTTTTCGATGAAACGCGGAAAGATGGAGTCAAAAATCATTCACATCTTTTCCATGTGTAAAGAATCAATCCACGCTTTACCCATTAAATTAAAGTTAATACTTAAGTTCACAAGTCACTTGTGCTCCAAGTGAACTTGATTATTAGCGTGAACCTGAATTAAGAGGGTGACTTGTCATGAGTGAGGAGCGACAACAGACATGTGTATCCAAAGGTGTGAGGGAAAGAAATAAAGAGTGCTGCAGGTGCTGAAAAGGTCGTGGCGATGACGGCTAGAGGGGGAGCAGCTGGAGAAGAATGAGGCACAACTACATCCCTCAGGGACATACACTGACAGACTGACTGTCATTACCCTGGTGTTAACATATTGTAATATGGTGAATGTTTATTTTTTTACCATGATCGAGCCATTTAGTTGCTGAAAGTATAAGGTCGATAATCTTTCAGCCAATCAGCATTACTGCTAAATCATTTGATGATTCTCATGCAAATGAGAACTTCTTTAAAACAGGGGATTGTGGACTTGCTCAGGATTGGTCATGATGAAATCTCACACCGACTTTGTGTGATTTCCTTGTAAATGTTCCAGCGTTGCTTCCCATAAGCTGTCCTATCAACTGTGTCGTGACGATGTGTTGCACAGGCAAGTTCAAACTAACAACCTAAATGCCGTTGGGCAACATTTCATGCATCTGTACCAACACGCCACTTTAACAATAATAATGTAAAACAAAACGGACACATTTCTTGCCGCATCCAGAGATCCATGAACCCGCATGGGTAACTTAAGTTGCACAACACAATTCCAAATGAGAAAAATATGTAATCTGTATTAACATGAATTGCCATTGAATATGAATCTGTGAAATTGCGTTTATATGTGCCAATAAAGAAATCAATATTTTCACTGAGATAGTTGCATGGAGTGGGTGAATCTGGCCTAATTTTATATCAGCCGTGGTTTGTTTGGTCCTTTTAAGGTCCATCGGCTCTTTGCAATTCGTTCAAGTCAATAGTCATCCCAAAGAACCTGCCCTGTGTTGAAATCACAGCTCCAGCCATTAGAAAGGTCCAGTGATGCAGGTATGATCTCCAAGACCGCACATGAACATCTGAGCAGACAGACAGCGCAATGAATAAAAATGTAATTACATGAGAAACACTGTCGCTGCGACTCGTTTCGACTCAAACGGGAAAAAAAAGTGCATCCGGTGATGCCAAATACACATCTATTCAGTCCTCTGCTACTGATGAAGTTCATGCGGGTTGATGGTGTTCTCTGAGGCCCCAGGAACAATCGCGGTTGTTCTGAATGAGAGAATGTGCCAAACACTGCCCTGAGAGCTGAGCAAGAAATGCATGTTTTCAGAAAGAGGGAAGCGTGTGGCAACTCTAAATTTAGGAGTCCGATAAGAGGAGTATGTCGTAGGTGGAATTAGAGCCTCGCCGAGTAATTCTAAACATGTCGAGCATGTGAAGGGAAACTGCAGGAAACACTGATGAGATAAGGGGCGGGAGGTCACAGAGTCAAACTGTTGCAGGGAAAGTGCAGAGAGCCCAGAACTTTCGACTCAGTCGGGAGTTTGTTCTCCACCCTCTCCGATGAGATTCATGTCACTGTTGGTTGGGTCATTATCTTCATCATGAATATTAAAAAGTGCAGAAGAGATAAGAGACCTGCATACGCCGATTCTACATTTTTTTTCCTCATAAAACCCTGAAATTTAAATAGGAGCTGAGGCGTGTGCTTGGCCAGGTTTCATTGTATAATCTATAAGACAAGTGCATTCCCATAATCCTGGAGCCCATGGTGTGCACATGTGTCTATTTACATTTGTGAGTGTGTGTGTATATTTCCATCCTGATGATGCTTGTTTTTCCAGCTCTGGGGTATTAAAGGGGAGGGATGTAGGGTTTAAAGCCCTGACAGGTGATGGGACCTGCAGGTTATTTGCTCCAGACTGATGTGAGTTACTGCAGGGGAACAAATATGGCTGCCAAAACGTCCCCGGGGCCGTGGAATACCTTCATTGACTGCATTAGAATTCTGCAGCTGTCTAAAACGTGAACTAGCCGGAGGAGTCCCGCAGAATGACCTATGAGGCACCTGGTCCTGGTTCGAGTCCAGTTTAGTGTCAGATCAGTGTGAACACAGTGAACTCAGATCCACGCCGAAGCTCAATTCCAGGACATTATAATGCCAATAAGCTGATGTTGAAACCAATATTTGGGAGTCAAAGAAAAAAATCTTCCATCAATATATTCTATGTGTTTTGAAAAAAGGTCAGAAGAGTGATCAGAAAATACAAAAAGAAGACATTCATTGTACAAAACTATATTTACATTTGTTTATTGTGTAGTTGCATGTGTCCCCTCATTGCTATTCATGGCCTTTAGAATGAAATTGTCAAACAATAACTCATTTTAGCTCATATTTGACAATTTCACATGTCAATATGTGTGAGTTTAATATCAGAGAACATGGAAGCGTAGTGTTAACGAATATAATTGGAAAAGGTCCAACCGACTGTCTCTTGCGCACAACTAAACTGCATTCGAATGAATGTCCCCCAAACAAACGCCTAAACATTTGGACTTTTTTTCAGAGCAAACTTGTTTGCCTGGTTTGTAAACTTTGGAGAAGCTGATGCATCAGAGCAGCTCCAGATTGCGTCCTGAGAGGAGACGTGGTCACGCTTTGTTTTAAAACACTGAAAACTTTGACACTCGACATTGAACTCATGATCCGTCACAAAAATGCACCATTTTCCTCCGAATCCCCTTCTGTTTAGATGTGCAGCGTGAATCACACCTGACAGAGACTCTTCCGAGAAATTCACTCAACGGACGATGTTCAGCAAACAACGAGTAAAATGCATCATTTTAGCATCATGTTGTGAGTCGGAATATGCCCCCTTGCTACACTTTTGTGTCTGCGCTCCCTTGAGAAAGGTACGCTGAACCTCCAGCCAGCGATTTTGATGAAGACAGGAGACATTTCCTGCAAAATTAGGTTGCTGCAGACCCTGGGACCGCAGTTTCAGGGCTGCAGCCCGAGCATTCAGTTACTGCCTCTTAATATACGCTACATATTGACTCTGTGGCAAAAGAATACTTGTATTTAAACTTGAGTTTCAAGTCTAGATTCACTCTAAAAATCAGAATTTTGACTGAATATTCAAACTCAACGTCCACTGAGATGTTTGCGAATGATGGAAGGAGACCAATAATTGTGTTCTTGGAGACCAAATTTGATCAAATGGATTAAATGGTCTGAAAAGAATTTTCAAAACTGCGATGCTCACCTGGAGAAAAGATCCTCTTCATCCAAGCGGATCTCCATCACTTAGCCACATAACATCACTCAAAGTTGCCCACTGACTTTTGACCTCTGCACTACAGTTGCAAACTTAAAATATGACTGTCCTACCTTCTGCATGGCTGAGCTCACATCCATGTCGTCCAGCGTGTGTGTTGGAGGTTCGATTCCTCGGCTGCTCAGCTCTCTCTGCCTCTCCTCTTCCAGAACAATGAGGCTTTAAATTCCTCTCTTGTCGACCGCACTTCCTCTGCCTCCGCCCACCAGGCACTCCTGCCGGTGAGCTGCTCCGCAAAACTCTCCACAGCCCACTGCAATTCCACCGTCTAGACTTTCATCTCATTCCTGCTCCACGACATCAGCTTCTTTTTTTTTTTACTCAATTAAAGAGTTCTCTTCCATCTGGTTCAATACGTTACTGTATCCATGTCTATTTTCTTAAAAAAAAAATGTTCAAAACCTTTTCCTCTGTCATTTCTCTCCTCCTGCTTGCGACTCCCCTTCCACCAGTTTCCTCACTTCGTGTTTTTTTCCAGCAGGCCTGAGCTGAAGGGTGCACCTCTCCCCACGTTCCACCTCTGAGTACCTCAGTTTGTGCAACTGAGGTGAAATGTGAATTCACACTGCTTTGCAAAACATTACAGCAACACGCTAAGTCCCAGCACACAGCCCCAAAACAGCAGATGAGCTGGAAGGACCGGCGAGGTTTTATGGCTTACTAAATAATGGCTAATAAAGTCCACTTAAGACCTGGACGGCACCGGAGTGCTGGTCCCCGTGGGCCGGCGGGGCCTGACTGGACTGTTTTCGCAAAGCCTGAGACGCCTTGAGGGAATCCCTGCTCACACTCTCCCAGCCAATTGAAGCCAAGCTGAAAAACTCACCGGCCAATAGCAATACCAGAGTTTCCTCCTCCTCCTCCCCATTCAGCATGTAGCTCAGAGGAATGCAGACCACAGACCGCAAGAGCTGGGCCAAACTGGTTCAAAATGGGCCAAACAGGGCCAAGCAGTCAACGTCCAGTCAGTTAAAGCCTGAGCGGGTCAAAACATCCGAAAGCAAAAGTGCAAAAGTGGTTTGTCTCTTAAAAACATTGGATGACCCAACGGTTCAAACAGTGCAATTCAAAAAACAAAAAACAACTGAGTCTCATACATTTGGGATTCATTTAACAACAAACAATTTAGCAAGGGTCATTAATTTAGTCTTATGCATTTCAGGATTTGGAAAACCCTTCATCTTTCTTCCAGATGCTTCCTTATTAATCGTTTTTTTTTCCGTGGGAGCTTTGGATTTAGAGGGAGGTCTCTCATGTTCCTGATATTGAATGTTTTGATGGCAAGAAGTCAACTGGGTATGTGACAGCATTATAAAGAACTCCTGGAATCCTTGAACACACACACAGCAGTGACGTTTCTATAAACAACATGGTGCAAGAGATTAATGTTTTAGTCAGTTTTAACATGTTTGATGAAGCCAGAGGAACAACATGAAGCTATTCGGCTTTTTTTCTGCTGGTTCTACTGGCATACATGATCCATTCTTCACACGTTGCCGGAGATATGGGTGGAACGTAACGCGGTTTTCGTGTCCAGCTCAAACTACAGCGTTTCGGGAAATAAACACCTGACCTGCTTCTAAATCACAAGGCAAGTTAGACCGGTCTGAGCCTGCAAAAAAGAGCAATAAACTGAAGTGCAGGTTTAAAATAAATAGTATGTCAGCAATAACCAGAATTAGACCTTCACTGCCAAACATTACCGTTCTCTTCTCTCATTACCTTCCAGCAGTCATTAAAAAAAAAAAAAAAATCCGTTTTCAAGTAACGACAGGGAAAAGGTGCAATGTTTTCAGTACATTATATTATTCTCTTAAAAAGACTCCTTTACAAGGTTTAACTTCATTCGGTAAAACTAAGCCTTCACACAGTTCATCAGCGACAGCAGGTGCCACCTGCACTCAGTTCAGCTGCTGCCTGTCCACGTAGAAGCCTTGGCACTGACGGGAAAATAGCAAAATGTCATGGACAACTTTGTACGACTTTTTTTCTGATTTTCATTGAACTTTTTCTATTTATCAATTTTCTCATTTCTCAGTCGTTTCAGAATAATCGCTTGATTATTTTCAGCGATTTTTTAAATCGTTTGTTCAATGAAGGCTTTGTTTTCATCAATGCAGTCATTTCAAGGGGAAGCAGCAGTTCGCCAGGCCGTCTTAGCCCACGACTGTGCTTGTGGTTTCACTGGATCAGGCATCTCCTGTCTGACGTGTGAAGGCGAAAGACTCTCCCCTAATTCTAAATGTTCCGTGAGGTAAAGATTTTCAGGAGAAACTTGATTCGGTCAACCGTGGTCCGCCTCTCGAACACTGACAGTGATATTCCAGTCAGAGGCACTTAACAGTTTTCATGTCTACATTTTTCAGGTCAAGACAGGGAGCTTGGCAGATGGAGTAGAACACAGATGCGCCATGCTAACGTGCTAAATACACCAATTTTATTCGGAAATATAACATATACTAAAGCTGGTTGTGGACTCCTCAGACTCCTACTTTAATCCAAATGATTTTAAGGGAATCCTCACTGCAGCTGAAAATAAACATTTTAGTACAATAATTTTGACAGGAAATCACCGATTTGACCTTCAGACACATCACTGCTTCCTCATCCTTGATAGTAGTTCAGTGACTTCTTAAAGTTATGGACTCGTGGTACTTTCCCACATTTTAAATCCAGCCAAGGGAATATACTGAGGATCGCAATGCTGGTTACACTTAACTGAACATTACCACAGAATTTAAAAAGAACGAACAGGTGTAGTACATATTCTCATAGTGCACAGCCCTGAGGGCTCTTCTCGTCCTCACCACATGTAAAACGACTGCATGGATTTTGGTTTGACTCCAGTTTCATGCCAATATATGTCCAGTCACCTACAGAGCTGATTTGAGGGCTGAGTGAAGCCGCCTCTCAGTAAGAGATCTTTCTTTTGCTTTCCTTTTTTTCCCTGTAGGTCAATGGCTATGTAAGCGGGAGCTGATGAGGCGAGCTGCTTCCGTTTGATTGAAAGACTTCTTACTCTGAAAATTTGAGGATTTCGTCAAATTTCTCATCGGAGTCCAACTTAATGTGGTTCGTATCAACACTTTTGTTAGCCTCGACTACATGTGGGATTACAAATGGTCTCAGACATTACAATTGACAGGGTTTTGTCAAATTAGTCAAAAATAGATAAAAAGAAAGCAACTCTTCACATTACGATGCAGGGCATCCGACGTGGTTCGCCCATCATACACAAAACACCTGTAAACTTCTTGATTTGCTGCGGTTTGTAACAAAAAAAAACAAACAACATTATTACACTTTGTTCATGGTTTTCCACAAACAGCAACCAGTTTGGCATTAATGTGTAGTTTTCATGATGTTAAAGAAAACATGACAAACAAACAAAAAAAACCTGTCATGTGAACAAGGCGTCGAGAGATTTGTAAGTGATTAAAGCTGCAATAAACCTGTGGGAATTACATTCATCTTGTGGATAAAAACACTGACCTTGTGAAACCATTTTTGCCAGTTCTGCTTCCCCCAACTGGTCAGATCAGTTAATGCAGTTCAACACCAATTTGTTCTCCCTCTAGTTTTAAATGCTCCTCACCTGTCCAGATTGTTATAGTGTGAGTTGCCGAATTTTCGAGACTTTCAGTTGTAACGTCTGTCTTCACTTAGACGTTTTACGGGGACTAGCTTGGGGGGAGGAAAAAAAGACCGAAAAAGTTCAACGGTCCTTTGAAAACAAACCCAGAGAACTTGCACATCGGGTCATGTTTTGTGAGCAAAGGAGCGTTTTTTTCAGTTTGCAGGATCGCGCGTATGTGTTTGTGCGTTGGACATTTCTGAAAACACAATCTTATTCAAGCTAGAACTATATTTTCACATGCAAAAGTGGTTTTGCCTTGTAGCAATTTAAAAAAATTGCAGTAGGCTGGACTGCAGTTCTGATTAATTGTGCATCCCTGGCTTCAAGTGGCCCATTGAACGTTGATCCTGAGGCCAGTGACAGGAGTTTCCCTCAACACTGCCAGAATTATAAAGCCGGTGTGTTTCTTTCCAGAAATCGTGGCTCTGCAAGTCGAGATGTTCCACAGACTAGATCGCAGCGGGTTTTGTGAGGACGTTTTCTCCCTCCTCTGTTTTAAGCTAAAACTATCCAAAAACTGTTTTTTTTATCTTGAGTAACTGGGCCAGTAATTGTGGAAAGATTATCTGCTATGAATTTCCTCAGACTGACCTTTGAGACATTTTAAGTCAATGCCGATTCAAAAGGAGAGAACCAACATCTAGCCTTTGACTGATCCCTGTTCAGATTTCAGTACTTTAAAGTAGAACAACATTGTTAACTGTAAATCAGACTTTGCAAATTCTACTGAAAAAAAAAAGATCAAATAATACTGAGCATCAGCTGTGAGCGCCTGCTTGAAAACTCATGATAAGTCTTTTCTACTGTTTCATGCAGTATATGGAAGAAAATATCTACATTTTGAGGATTGTCCAGTAGGCTTGGGTCAGAGATGCCTGCGTCACCACTTCCAATCTGCGACTGTAAAAGTAGTGTTAGTCCCGCTGGTGTTTGGAGAGATAATTCCCCTCCGGGAGTTCATTCTTTAATCGCATTTTCAACTTTGAAACCACACTTATAAGGTCTTGATGCCAAACCAGAATTCTGGAGCGAGTAAAAGAAACAGTTGAGTTTCTAGCTCTTTTTTTCCCCCTGTTCTGCTGAGGACAAGAGAGGCTACACGTCTGTACGTTTGATATCAGCAACTCACACTTGAACAGTCTAGATTGCTTTAGCTCTGTGGTCAAGAGGACACTTGAGGTTTTTTTTTTGTTTGTTTTTTTTTACTTTTAAGTTGAATTAACCCTTTAACAAAAGCAGCTTTGTCAGCATGACTGCATTCTGATGTGACACGTCACAGTTTGGCCTGAGCCTTCAAGGCCAGATATTATGCTGATGTCTATGAAAGTAAATGCATAGTGAATCTAAACAGCAGCCCTCTCCTACACCCCCAGCCCCCGCGACAACTTCCCCAAACAACTGCATTATGAGTCCCTCCACCCTCTGACAGGATTATTGGACCCTTCCTCACATTTTCTCGATTATTACGGTAGTGTTCAGGCAACATTTTTACCGGCCACTACATTCAGGACATTTTACCTGCAGCCAGTATCGTCCTATTGCATGCCTCGTTGTTTTGTTTTGTTTTGTTTTTTTTTTCCTTTTGATCACAAGCTCATCAGAGCACCACTACCTCACATATGGTCATTCCTGATTGATGGCCAGTGCAGCCAAGCAGCGCTAAAACTCCAAATTAAATTATAGAAAAGAAAAGAAAAATCCCTAAGAATCTTCTCTCGTCCTCTTTGCCAGACTGTTCCCGAGCCACACATCTTGACTGGAGCTGGTTAGGCTTTTCCGTAGGGTTCTCAAAATAAGACGCCGGGCTTCCTTTCTTCTTTGCCCCGTTCGTCTGGAGCTACATGATGATTCTTGGTTCCGGGACCGACTCGTTGATGGATTTGTGAGGCAAGACGTTGGCGCCGTTTAGATAAAGTTCGTCATTGACGATCACGTCCTCCCCCAGTACTGTCACGTTCTCCATGCGGACCTGATCCCAAACAAATTTGTGACAAATCAGACTTTCGGGGCATTTATCAGAACAATCGTTAGGATATTTAGGGGTTACATTAGTTAATAAGAAGGACAAAGAAAATTACATGACAAATATGACGTGGTTTTGGAAAGTCATTCCCTGCATTCTTTCATGCCTTTGGAAACAGCTGAGTGGCTTTACCGGCGATCTGAACATCCAGTCTGGGTGCTTGTCACCAGCCAAAAGTGCATTTTTCTTACTCACCCACTGGCCAACTGAGGAGCTCCATCCCACGATGCAGCTCTCCAGCCAGGAATGGGATCGAACCCTGGCACCCTTTAGTACCGTGCACCGCTTTATCCTCACCCCATCCTCCACGACCACACCTGCTCCGATGGTCACGTTTGGCCCGATGGTACAGTTCTCACCAATCTGAGCTGTGGGATCCTGCAGAGGAAGGACAAGATGAGGAACAGGAAGCAAGGGAAGCTCAGTCTTTATAACCTCATGCCAAGAAGATGCCACACACCACAAGTACGTTTCCAAGGAACCCGGGCCCCGTGTGCAGCCTCTCGGGAGCGTGCTGTCGAAGAGACTGAAGGTACATACACATTCCAGTGAGGAAGTCTTTGGGCTGACCGATGTCCATCCAGAAACCTGCCCGCACACACAAACACAAAGCAGTCAACTGACATGGAAACACTGACAAACACAGCTATCTTGTGACCCCCAACAGCAGGCATTGAGGAGCAGGTCACATGACCAGCGTCTCTATGAGAGAAGGGTGGGAGCGAGGCTTGTTTGACTTCTCTGCCTGTTCCAAAGTGCAGAGAATAACAAGGATCATCGTCATTTCACAGATTCACCAGGTTTTCTGGGTGAATTAAAGCATGATGGACCAGCTCAACTAAACAACTAGCTTCACTAACAAAGCCATCACTCCCTAGGAGGAAGGGGATCTAGAGGAGCACCGATCCCCCGGCTGGTTCCAGCTGATGTTAGTATTGATCAAAAGTGTTGTTTCAATGTTTTCCAAATGCTTGCTGGATGGAGGTCAGTGCTTCTCCAAATCTGGGCTTGCACCTTAAGACTTAAAAAAAACTCGTGGAAAACTATCATCTCCCACCAGCTCACATCTAAAGACAGGACTATTGAGTTTTAAGTCTCAGTGTAGACTGAGACTGAAGACTGTGGATCTTACATCTTAAGATTTTGCAAATATTTTGAAGAGACTAAAAGAAAACTCCAAATTTCTCTACCAATCATGCAATGTTTTCCCATCATGCTGGTATCAGGTTTCCGGTTTCCAGTTTGGCGCTCTGCGACTCTAGTAAGATTCCTCTATGACTCTTGAGACTTCCAGTTTTAGGTCTGCGTCTGGAAAATCATAAGGTGTAAGCCAGGCATAACTCTAATTCCCAAAAACAGGTTAAAAGAACAGCTCCAACACTTACGTCTGGTAGTGCTGTGAGCTGAAGAGACCAGAGTGAGCACATGATCAACTTACCAGAACACACACACACACACACACACACACGCACGCACGCACGCACACGCACGCACGCACGCACGCACGCGCGCGCGCACGCACGCACGCACGCACACACACACACACACACACACACACACACACACAAACACACATACGCAGACACTGAGAGAGACAGATGGTCGCAGACACGGGCGACGGAAGAAGGGCGGAGCGGGGCGGGAGAGCGCCACCCCCGGCCCGCGGGCGCGAGGGGCGGGGC
>CAAKHD010034081.1:308045-336680 GCA_901007705.1 Fistularia tabacaria | reverse complement strand
GAGGAGCCCAAGACACCGCACTAGAGCAACAGGAAGGGAGGGGCAAGAGGCTAGGATAAAAAAACGGAGAGGGGGGGGGGGGGGGGGGGGGGGGGGGGGGGGGGGGGGTGGAATCGAACCAGGAAGGTTAAGTTCCAAGGACGATCGCTCTACCTACTGCGCTACACCGCCCTTAATATGTGCCTTCATGGCATTCTAGTCCTTTCTATTGCATTGGGATTTCAGAAAAAGTTGACAATGAAGTCAAACATAAACAGACAGGTTGATTTGATTAAATAAAATAACAAATCAGAGCACTAGTAAAGGATATTAACAGTAACAAACTACATCTGAAAATGCCGGGATAACCAGATGGCCTACACCGGAAAGTGGTTTGTTGACTTCTGACTTGCGAAATTACCTGGATTTTCACCATATGGTTTCCTGCTCTGCCTTATTGGCTTTTTTCAGTATTTTGTAAAAACAATTATGACAATTTGGTACGATTGAAAGTGTGAAAGGTGGATTACCACCTACACTAGGTGGATTCGGTGCAATGACACCAAAACCTGGTTGCGTGATGACTATAATCACTGAGTAAACACTGGGAAAAACCAACAAATCGTGGTCAAATGATCAAATGATATGCCATACTAGTGTGTTGGCGTGCTCACCTTGTGTTGGTGATGTTTTCTTTGTACCATGTGAACTCGCAATCTTGCAGGTGACCGAACTCCACCTCCAGTCTGGGACAGACGGGGAATCCGGCCAGCACGGACACCGGGAGCTCGGCGGTGGTGAAAGTTGGGGCGTTCCTGTAAACTGAGTATTTCACGTCCCCAACCTGCAGCACGGCTCCGTCCTTCCACGCCTCCGTGTTCAGCACCGTGTCGGGCACTTCGCAGCCGTCCACGTACAACTTCACCATGGTAGTTTCCGAGGTCTCGCTCGGCTGCTGCCCCTTGCTCTTCTTTGACTTCTTCGCCTTTCCCTGCCCCTTCACGATGCTGTTGGAGATCCGGGCCAGGGCTTTTCCCAGTGCCTCGTCCTGATCCCGCAGCATGTGCTTCTGACTGCCGTCCAGCCGGAAGGAGATGGTGAGTTTAGGCTCCCCGGGGACGCAACGCACCAAGGCGGGCTCCATCCTCCCGAGAAGGTGACGGGCCCTAGTCCAGATCCCCGGCGAGGATGTGAGCTGGCATCGGCGAAACGACAGGAGAGCAGCGGAGAGGCGATTAATCATCAAGCCACCGCTGACATAGAGAGGAGCTAATGGAGGCTAAACTGAACCGGCCGGAAGCATTAACGGCTAGCGGCAGGGAACGTGCTTCGCTCCCTCCTGTCGCATGCAAAAGATAATTGCTAGTTACACGCAACGTTCTGTCTGTGACTCAAAAGTAAGTCGAAGACGGTCTTGAAAACCAAAAAGCTGCTCAAAGTGTGAGCTTTATGATAGCTTTAAAAACTCAGACTAGGCTGCGTCTGGTCAGCAGCTATTTTCCGACAATCGCTGACATTCTTCTTCTGCGATAAATTCTGTGCCCTGAAGCGCTTCGGCAAAAAAAACAACAACACTGCCCCTACTGGACAAAATGGAAACTACACCGCTAACTCCTTTCCGGACGTCTCACTTTGGGGCAAAGCCATTGAGTAAAAACATTTATGTGTGGATAAATACATGACAATTTCGCAGCAAACTAAATGTGTATGCATGTGCAGGTCAGTTTTGTGAAGGATCCATATGAAAAACATGGCTTATATTTGAGTGTAAATACAAAAATGAAACATTTTCAAATGAATGCATGAAGCACACATCACACTGAAAATGTGCCACAACAATTGTTCACAAACTGTACTTTGGTTCATATCTTCATATCTCTATATAATGTGATATGATCAACTATTAAAGTTAGCACCAAATAGGTTTGATTATTATGAAATGATGAACTATTAGGAATTACACAAGCGTTCCTAATTTGACCATTTATGACATATTATGAGATCACTTTGTTAATGCAATAAATACTGTCAATAAAAGCAAGGGTAAAAGCAAGACCCAAAGAGATTATAGTAAGACAGATTAGACACAAAATAAATCCTGGAATATTTAAAATGTTGCTGATAACCTGAATTACTGTTTTAAGTTTGTCACCTTTAATTACATTACATGCAGGACTGTTGTTGAGCATTTACTGAATTTCATCATATCTTGAATTCTGTGTCTTAACAAATGTAGTGAGACGCTGACTTCAAAAATCCTTGTAATGTAAATATTATCATAAAAAATTTCAGTCAGGCTGAAATATGAATCGATCAGTAGACATAGACAAAACAGAAAGAATGAAATAGTGTTGTTTAGAAAATATAAAAGTTGAAAAAGGCAATATGAAGTGACAAAATAAAATAGTCATAGTTTTTAAGGTATTTTTTTATTCAATTTGTAACAAAGACAAATACAGAAAAATGCTAAGAGGCAAACAGCAAAACACAAGAAACATTTTTTTTACAAAATCAGAATCCTGAGTTGAAAGTTTATCAAGTGCCAGTCCAATCAACTTTCATATGAAGTTCTATTTTTTATCAGTCCTGTTTCCACTACAGAATATTTTTCTCCACCACATTTTCCTCCCAGCAGTGCTCTGACTGTTCTGGGTTCGGGGGGAAGTAGACTTCGGCCTTATGCTCATCGTCATGATCGATGTGTTTGAGATGGATGACCAGGTGCATGGCATATGCCAGGACAAGCAGCAGAATCAGGGATGTGATAAGACCCATCAGGATGGCTGGCGTTAGGAAAGTGGAGCAGTCACTCGCTGGAGAAAACTTTCCAGAAGACACATTGAATGCCTGAATCTGAGGAAAGCAGAAAATATTTTATAACATTTGATGATAGAAGAATGTATACTTTATTAATCCCTCGTGGGGAAATTTATTCTCTGCATTTAACCCATCATGGATGAACCATGAGCAGTTCGCTGCCCAGGGAAGCAGTTAGGGGTTCAGTGTCTTGCGAATGGTACAATAAAGAATAAGTTCATTAAAACCGTGTAGAATTTCAAAATAAGAGTGGAGCAGCTTGTAACAAAAACACTGAAATTTTAAATAAAATCGAACATGAGACCTCTGTTCAGATTTTCTTTTGAATGATTGATACATTCAAAAGACACTTTTGAATGATTGACATACAAGCAAAGAGTGTGACAAAGTATTAGGATCAGTATTATTAAATTTAGCTGGGCTATAAGTGAAAAAAATCAAGACAAAATGAACAGATTTTTTTTCAATCAGTCAATCCTGGAGATTATAATCGGATAATTTTGACAGAAAAAATATTTCAAAGGTGTGACTTTAAAGCAGAGAAAAACTCAAAAATGTGCGGAAAAAAGACATGGCTATTTGGTTTGCCATTTGCCTTTCGGTATATCAGTATTTTTTTCTTACATATCATTTAGTGTTGATTTTCTCTGAAATCTTATATCAGAAGTCTCAAATCCCCAGAGTCAGAGCTGGCAAAGTCACGACTGCCTAGTATCTTTATTTATTTATTTATTTTGCACCGGGGGGGCAGGAGGGGGGCATCAGGACCTTCAGATGAAAGTTTTGATACAAAAGATTGAATTTTTCCAAACATCAGTGGATGAGGAGTTTAACCTGGAACTCTGTGAAGGTGACGGTCCAGCGGCGAGCTTGGTCTGTGCCAGGGAGCAGCAGAGCACTGTACTGCTCTAGGCTGCTGACATGGAGGCAGTGGTAGGAGGACGAGGACGGAGCATAGACATCACTTGTGTTGAACATTGCTTCTTCTGACGTGTTGTAGAGCAGAGAGACACTGTCCACCGAAAACCACCACTGACCGGAAGACTCGTACAGAGTGTTGGACAGCTGCAATCTGCAGAGGAAGTTTAGTAAGAAATACCAAAGGAGTTGCCTCCACAAAAGTTCCTCCATTCAGTTGCTGCGGGCATGGAAACAGCTGTTTCAGAGTGTTCCTTAACATTCAATATATTGATGTATTGAACTAAAACATTGATTGACTTTTCAGGGGAGATTTATAGACAGATAGAATGAATTACCTGATTGACAGTCCTCTCAAATCCTCTACATCTCCAAACTGCATGACTAGCCTGGTGCAGACATACAGACAGAGAAAGAAGTAGACAGAAAGAAAGACAGACAGAGAAAGAAATGAGAAAAACAAGTCACTTCAAAATGCTCATGTTGTGTGACTGTACAGTTGGCATAAAAACTTGAAAAATCCCCTGGAAATTATATAGAAATTTCATGATGAATAAGGAATCATTTTGAAAATAAGCAAGACATTTCCTCAAAATTGCAAGCAATTGCCTAAAGGTCACCAAGAAATTGTATCAAAGAAATATTAAAGTAAATGCTTGAAACCCCTCTCATCGACAGGGGTTTACTAGGCACCTATTTCATGGAAATGAGTAAGTGAAAACTTTGAGAACCTCCAGCTTTGACAATCCTAAATTTATTTAAATTAAGATGGAACACACACACCACAGTCCAACTCTGCTGTGATTATTTTTGTGGGACATACGTAGCTTTATCCTGGTGGCAGACAGACTGGCTGGTATCGACTGGTTTTTGAGGGGAGAACGCACGCTCGGTCAGGTCCACCTGCCTCTGTCTCTCATAGCGCAGAGACAACTTCCTGGCCTGGAACAGGATGCAAGTCTTCCCATTGGACAACACCTGTGTAGCACAGACCAGTAAATCAGCACAATACCTAAAATCTGTGAAAATCACTGCCCCTTCAATTCATATTTCTTCTTTCTAATATTGTAAAAAGTACATTGATGGTGGTGTGAAGATTCAAAAGTAAGGAGAACTGAACTGCTCCTCATTATTACTGGAAACACATTTAATTGATTTTTTTGTATTGTGTGTCCCGTTTGGTTTTTTTTGTCACTTGAGGAGATGTTGTGTTTTATGCTCCTCACATACCTTGAGTGGCGGAAAGGGAACTGCTGCTCCTGAGGTCTGAAGTAATCTCCTCCGTGAAACACCTCGTGACTGAAGAAGAGGTGGACATTCACACAGAGAAAGGATGTGATGTGTTTTTTTTTGTCTCTTTCCACACTAACTTTATCTTGGCATGTGTGTGATTGAGAGAGACCCAAGTAGTTGCAGGGAGTAGAAAGAAAGAGGGTGGAGGATTTCTTAAGAAGTACTTAAGGTTAATAGTCCAGAGCAATAGAGTGTGGAAAAGAGGTGAAGAAACATGCTCAAGAAGGTTGGAACGTGAGACCAGCAATAATAAATGATTCAAAGCTGGAGATAGCAGAAATTAAAATGTTGAGGTTCTCTTTGGGAGTGATTAAGGATGGATAGGATCAAGAATGAATCCATCAGAGGGACAACACATGTTAGATGTTTTGGAGATAAAGTCAGAGAGCCGAGACTGAGATGGTTTGGACATGTACAGAGGAGGGATAATGAATAGGTAGGAGTAGAATGGGTCGAAGGACGTGGAGGTTAGAACTATCACGCTTGGAGGAAGAAAGAAGAGGGGATTTGTGGATGGAGTCAAAGAGGACATGAGTGTTATGGGTGTGAGAGTAAAAGATACAAAGTATAGTCCGATGGAGGCAGATGATTCGTTGTGGCCACCCCAGAAGGGAACAGCCAAAGGGAATTGAAGGAGACCTTAAACTAACCATCTTAGGATGATCAGTGGGAAGTTGTATTTACCTTGCTTTAAAAGTAAATTCAAATTTTGAAAAATTACTATTCAAAATGTATTCCCCCCCCTGATTTCCCTTTTGAAGAGAGGCCTTAAAATAAGAACTAATTCTTTGCTCCCCATTTACCTGCATCTGATCTCTGGATGGTTCATCAGCAGGCATCAAACTCGCCCCTGTCCTCGTCTCTCCGTCAATCAGCGCCATCCTTCCATCTGGAGACACAGATAAATGTTTGAAAAATAGAGTCAAAGGTTTGGACCCGGACTGGTTGCATGTCTGTTTCCATTCAGCAGAGTTTGAGAAGAAGGGCTGACACGATAAAAACAAGTTCTTAATCAAATATGCTGTAAGTTATGAAGTTTTGGAAGCTATATTTTGCCAAAATCATCTTGACACACAAAAGGTTTACTTACGATAAAAAGTGACCATCATGTGATAAAAGCATTCATGTATTGTATATCTGTTCAGCTTTGGACTGTAAATTATACAAGTTGAGACACTGTGACAGTTGCACTGTCACTCATCTGACAAAACCTTTTTCTGTCATGTCAACTCAGCTATATTTTGTAATCTTGTTGCATTCCCTTATGGTTATCCACACATCACTCAGATATCACTCTCCTTTTACTTTTGAAGATGATCATATAAACTGACTGCACTGATATCACACAACGATATCAGGACTGCATGCACAAGGCAGTGTAATGCTTTTTTTGTTTTTGTGAAAACTAAATTATGAAAAAGGTTTTATATACTTACCATAGACTGGAGACACTGCTACACTGGAAATGAAAGTGACAGGTGAATTAATAAGCATTTTATTCATCATCATTTCATTCTATGTATATTTGTGTGCATGATTAATTTAACCCATTGACCCTGATGACAGGATAAGAGATAAAGACAATGAATAAATGAATCAATGAATGATTACTTTTAGTTTATGCCATGTTGTAGTTTCCTCCATGAACATTACACCAATTACACCAATAGCTTACAGTGTTCTATTAGTGTGTGTCTGTGTGCGTGTATATACATACATAGATATATGTGCGTATATGTGTGTGCATATATATATGTGTGTGTGTGTGTGTGTGTGTGTATATATATATATATATATATATATATATATATATATATATATATATATATATATAGAGAGAGAGAGAGAGAGAGAGAGAGAGAGAGAGAGAGAGAGAGAGAGAGAGAGGGAGTATCCGTGTTTTAGTATTAACTAATGGACTGTAAAGAGACAGATGTTGACTTGGAACAGATTAGCCAATTTTTGTAAGCATCTAGGTTTGTATGGATTAATTTTTGAGGTAGCAGTGCTAAGTCTAGAACCCATTTGACCCTGGTTTCCAGGGAAATTTATTTGATTCATACTAGAAAAAATAGCACAGCACAAATTCAATATCAAAATCAGCTTACAGACAAATGTGCCTCTGATGGCTTTTATATAAACACACAACAAATTAAGGCCTCAACATCAGAGATGGAGCTATAGTATTTTGCCCAGTTTTGTTCTTCTTTTCCTTTTGGCTTTTCCCTTCAGGGGTCACCACAGCGAATGAACTTTCTCCATCTAACCCTAATCTCTGTATCCTCATCTCTTCCGCCAACTTCCTTCACATCCTCTCTCACTACGTCCAGAAAGCATTCGTCTACCAATGTCGTCCCTATCCCTCCTCTGTACATGACCAGACCATCTCAGTCTGGCTTCTCTGACCTTCTCTCCAAAACATGTAACATGTGCTGTCCCTCTGACGGACTCATTCCTGATCCGACCCATCCTCGTCACTCCCAAAGAGAATCTCTGTGACCTCCATCTCTTTCTCCTGTCTTTTTGTCATTGTCAATGTTTCTAGACCATACAGCATCGTTGGTCTCACCACTGTTTTGTAAACCTTTCCTTTCATTCTGGATGATATTCTTCTATCACATAGAACCCCTGAAACTCTTCTCAACCCATTCCAATCTGCTTGAACCCGTTTCTTTACCTCTTTTCCACACTCTCCTTTGCTCTGGACTGTTGATCGTAAGTACTTGAAATCCTCCAACTTCTTGATCTCCACTCCCTGTAGCCTCACCGTTCCACCCGGGTTCCTCTCATTCAAACACATATATTCTGTCTTGCTGCGACTAACCTTCATTCCTCTCCTTTCCACCTCTCAAGATTTTCCTCAACCTGTTCCCTGCTCTCACTGCAGATCATGTCATCTGCAAACATCATGGTCCATGGAGATTTCTGTCTAACTTCATCCGTCAGCCTTTCCATCACCACTGCAAACAAGAAGGGGCCGAGAGCTGATCATATAAAATGAAAATTATTGCATCTATTTGGGGGTAAAAACATTTTTAAATTGTTATTATTGCTAGTATAATCAACTTATTATCCATCTACAGCTGAAAAATTTTAGCTCATCTAGAGTTCTCGGACAGAGCACAGGACTGTGGAGTGCTCTGATTACATAATCATAAAAGTACAAACAACATACACACATACACACAGAGACACACACATACACGCAGAGTGTACGAAGCACTGGCTCTTAGCCATCAGGAGATTTTACTTTTCGCTCATCTGCATTAACAGCTACACGCTGTAAACATGACATACAAACAACTGTGATTGTTTCATCTTATGGACACACAACAGTGTCATCATCCCATCAGAGTTGTATTTGTGTCAAACATATTGTGTGACAACAACAAATATATGAATCCTAATCTGCAGATTTAGGCAGCCTATATTTAGCTAGCACTATTTTCTTCTGTGCTCTGACTCTACATTGTCGCTATACACAATGTAGGTTATATTTGTCTAAAATGATGAAAAATGAATGTACATAAAATAGTTTTGAGATGTTATTCTTCAAGGTTGACATCAGTCTACCGTCCTGACACAGACAACGCTATCTCCCAATCAGGGAGTACAAACTCAATGCACACTGCTGTTGGTGGATGTAAATCATATTAGTTAAGGGACTTATTGAGGAAACTGGGACACTGACTTCAAGGCTCTCCTCAGTTTTGCTTCGATTATGAGGTTTCCAGAGAAAGTTGCTGTGTTTTAGGTTTTGCAGAGTTTTACACTGTTTAGTTGTTTGTCACAATTCAATTCACCCTTAAATACTGTGATTTTTCTATCTTTCTTTTGCAGTCACACAGAAAAATAATGCAGCTGAATTGATTGTGTTTGAGAGCAAACTTTCGACTGCACAATCAAAAGATGCTCTGGTGTAAGTAATATATGTTCGTATTAGAAATAGACGTCAACATTATCATAACTAATTTCAACAGAAAGTAAATCTATATGGTTCAAAATCTAAATTGAGAAAAAGTTTCATTTATTTATATTTACCTCAAAATATATCTGTGTTTGCAGTATCAATTGATCTGCCCTCAAATTGATGATTTGCGTGATAAAGAGACCTAAGTAATTTCATACACTCAAAAGAAAAAACACTACCCGCCCACAACTGATTAAGAGACAGAGTTCACAGCGAAATATTGAAGAAAGTAATGGTTCAGGGTCTGATGGTTGAAAAACCTTATGGTTGAGAACCTTATGTCAGTTTTTTCAATCAATTTTCCAAATCAACATTTGATTGCTGCGCTCTGATCCACATGCAAACTTTACATGGTCACCAAATCTGAAATACAAATCCTTTAAAGAGGTTGGAGCCTGGTGAAGAAAAACATTAGCCCAGGCACAAAAGGGCACATCTAATAAACAGCAAAACTTGAAAACTAGCTAGGTTGTAGAATGCGTCAAAATGTTCATATAGTGTGTAAATTAATTGATGGTTTGAAGAAGTGAGGAGCTTGTAGAATATTTATCCTATCTTCAGTATGATTGTCCAAATTATTCTGAAACTACAACACATGTTTGCGATGATAGAATTTTAATCCCATCTCCCAAAGAGAAGTAAACATTGTGATGCAAGAGATGTTAACAGAGAGAAAAGCTGTTTTTTAATCACTGATTGAATAAAAAGAAAGATCCTTTAATCCATAAAATGAGGATTGACCTCCTGTGACCTCGATGGGAGGATTCAGGGGGAAATTCAGGACAGAAATGTAACAAGACTTTAAAAGAAGTGAGATTATTCAAATGCTTAGTTCAGTCTTAATACATATATTCTTGTTTTAAATTGAGTCTACTGAGCAGTCAAATTATAAAAGTAGACAAGGAACATACGGAAGTGCAGATCAAGTGCCTGTAAGACAAATGAAGAACTCTGAACTGTCTTTATTTATATTTGCTTCTTAAATTTTTAGCCATTTACTGTTTTATAGCCTGAATGTTTAATAGATACTGGGATAATACTAATTCAATATAATTATCTGAATCTTTTTCATTTTCTTTCAGCTGCTCCCTTCAGGGATCGCTACAGTGAATCAACTTCCTCCCTCTAAAACTATTCTCTGTATCCTCCCCTCTTACACCAACTAACTTCATGTCCTCTTTCACTTCATCCATAAATCTTGTCTTTGGTCTTCCAGGAACTTCTTCCCTGGAATATCCAGTCATAGCATCCTTCTATCAATATATTCACCATCCGGTCTCTGTACATGTCCGAACCATCTTAGTCTGGGCTCTCTGACCTTCTCTCCAAAACATTTAACATGTGCTATCCCTCTGATGGACTCAGTCCTGATCCAATCCATCCTCGTCATCCCAAAGAGAACCTCAGCATTTTCATTTCTGCTCCGTCCAGCTCTGCTCTCTGTCTTGTCCTCAATGTCCCTGTCTCCAAACCATACAGCATCAGTGGTCTCACCACTGTCTCGTATACCTTTCCTTTCATTTTAGCTGATACTCTTTCATCACACATTGACCCTGACACTTTTCTCCACCAATTCAAACCTGCTTGAATGGGTTTCTTCACCTCTTTTCCATACTCTCCATTGCTCTGGACTGTTGACCTGAAGTACTTAAAATCCTCCACCTTCTTCATCTCCACTCCTTTTAGCCTCATGGTTCCACTTGGGTCCTTCTCATTCACACACATGTATTCTGTCTTACTGCAGCCTAATTAAGCTTCATTCCTCTCCTTTATCCGAAGAAAGTATACATTTTTGAGTCATCCTTTTCGATTTGACGAGGAGTTAAATATGCTAAAAACATAAGGTGTTGTTTATCTCTCCACCTGTTAGGCATCGGCTATTACCCTAAAGTTTGATCTCTAGTCTCAGAGGCAGCTGGTAATCCAGATTTGCTAATCTTGCAAAGGCTTGCATCTAGATCAGGTTGATCCAATTCAATGTTGCTTCAAAAAACCAGCATGAAACTAAGGTAATCTGAATCCTGAGATTTACAAATCCTGATCGTTCTGATCCAGATTAAAGCACCTTCCTGGAACCAGGATATGAGTGGCCATTTGTCAATCATGAGTCTGAGGGAATGTTAACCAAAGTCAAGCTTTTCACACGGTCAGTACCTCATCATGGCAAAGGAGATTACATCATCCAAGCAAACAACTGTGTTTATATAGCTTTGTTTGTAAAAATAAACCAATATAAAATCTAAAAAGGAAATAAATAAAGAAACAAAAGTACTCATTGCTCCTTCTGACACTTGCAGGTCATGAGCTAGACTTCACATTCATAAAATAAATAAAATACTAAATTCTGTGGTACATAAACAAAATTAAGAATAGTTATAGAATTTAGCTTTCAACCCAATTTAATAAAGACAGAGCAAACAAAAAGGAGATGAAAATTTGTAACACTAACTGTTATTAGAACAAATATAAAGTATAAAACTAACTACGGTTAACAATTAACAAATAGGACTAAAGGAATAATCCATTTTTAATCAATGTTTTATATTCTTTTTAACAGAGGCAAAAGGAGGAAGAACCGTATTTGAACGCATGTGTATGTGAAGTTTCAAAGTCTGTTAAATGCAGTTGACATTAATTCAAAGCCTTTTAATGCTCAAGTAATTGTAATGGTTGATTTTAGATTATTAACTCAATGTTTTTGAGATCATTTTACATCAAATCAAGCATATTTTTGTCTTCATCAACTACTGTGGCAATAGGCATTTCCGGATATTGCCAAAAGAAGATTCATTGACTTCCCTGGGCCAGTTTTGTCTCCTAAATCATATTAAAATGTTTATAGACATGTTTGATCTGGACACACACACACACACACACACACACACACACACACACACACACACACACACACACACACACACACAAACCTGGATTATCCTGCTCCCTGCAGCAGCCAGAATTCAAGGTGGATTTTTGGAAGAAATCATGAAATGTCTAAAACTGGATCATAATTGTCATCCACATTAAAATTTTGAACAGATGAGTGGAAATGAACATGAGCACCAGGCCGCTTGGATATGTATATTGTTGATCACTGACATATAAGTCTGTGTCTCCACTTTATGGTGATACTAGGAAAATATGATTGGGTTTCTTTATTTTCTTCTTTGCCTCTGACTCAAAATTATACAATTTCCAAAATTGAAAATTAAACATAAAACAACAAAAGCCACACATCATAGAGTGGTAAATAATAATGCGCACAGACCATGGTGGACAGTAGAGACACATCAGTAATCTCCAGACAGGGCGTCATGAGTCAAAGCTTAGAGGGGAAGCAAAGATCAATGAAATAAACCGTTACTGTATAAAAATACCTTTGTATGTTTGTCAGTGGCTTTACCTACCTATCAGCTGGTTGTTGGTCAAGGCAGGAAGACGACTGCAGATGGAGGAGGGGGATAAACATTAAGAAAATGCAGTAATGTTTCCAGGTTGAAGCCATTGCTATGCTGCCTGGAGTATGATGCCAACATACTCTACTCTAGCCTCTCTCTCTCTCTGTCCCTCTCTCTCTGTCTCTCTCTTAATCTACTTTAATCAGCCCACTGGCTGTTGAGCCTCATAACAGACAGATGAATCCACCAACCAGGAAAAGAAAGAGGTGGAGTGGGTCGTGAAAGACCTACCCACTCATTGAGGAAAGCATTGCATTCCCTCATTCTGCCATTTTCAGGTCAACTATCAACTAAAAAAATTACATTTTAATTCTAGTAGATTTAGGGATGACAAAAGACACTAAAATTAATGAAAAATTATCTGAAACACAGGACTCCTGTTGAGGATCAACTGTGAATTACAATATATAAATCTCAAGAATAAAATATTTTGTACGTGGTATTATGAGTTGTTGATTATTTAGACTGGTTCAGTTTTATAAGGTTAAATTAAGGCATAAATGGGTATGAAAAATTAGACAGAAATCATGCGAAAATGAACACTGAGCACAAAGTGAAAAATAATTACACGATCAGTTGAAAAAAACATTCTGTTAAACATATGTATGTATTACAGTACATATAATAATATTTAAAAATCAATTCAGTAATGCTCAGTCTTATATCATCAAATACCATCGAAACTCTCAAAAGCAGTTTTCATCTTTGAATTTTTTGTTTGGGTACCACGAGGTTATGTTGTTTATGCTTATGTTACGTGTGTCAAGTTAAAAACTTAAGACAATGTTATGTGCAAAGTATATAACCCATTGTAAATGCATATATAATCAAAATGTCACATACATATCGATATATAAGTGGCACTATATATGGCATATGTGGTATATATATGTGTGTGTGTCCATAAATATATATATATATATATATATGTGTGTGTGTACGTTTGTGTGGGTATGTGTGTGTTTTAGATATATGTTATATGTCTGTAAATACATTAACACATAAATACACACACAAACAGACGCAAATATACACGAATACACTGACACTAATTTAAATGGTTTGCCTATGGAAGTTGCCAGTCATCCAGGTCATGGTAATTTCTTGTCAAATCTTCTTGTCGTTGCATCTGGTTTATTATTTCGGTCAGGCACTCTGCAGCAGGTCCGACTGGGGTCCTGAGACGAGAAATTGCCGCAATGCATGCTGGATCCTTCCTTTCCATCCCAGACTCTCAACCGCGATCATGGGTAGGTCCTTATCAATACTTTTTAACGTACTAACGCTGTTTAATACCGGGGGGTTCTCTCATCGATGGTGTACACGAATAGCTTACAAGTATATTTGGTCCATTCCCCACGCAAAAACTCGACAGTAAGTAAGAAAACTTGCCATCTTAAACGTTCTCTGTCTCAGCAACGTGGAGAGGCCATAACATCCCGGTAGAATGGCTGCGCAGTAGCACGGTTAGCTCGGCCTACCGCACTATCTTTAGGCAAACGAATAATGTTGCCTCCAAAAAAAACCCACGTTAAACATTTAGATTTCAAAGCACTCCGTGAAATGCCTGACTAATCTTCTCGTGAAATTAGTTGAGTCCCGTTTGTAATTTATTTGAGGCTACGTCGCTTAAGGTAATCTAAATGTACTGCCGGGTTTCAAGACGCGCAGTTCTGAAGCTAGCCCTCATCCTAATGAGCAAATAATGTAAAGCCAAACAAAAAACGCTCATTTGGTGTGGCCGACATTCTCTTTGCTATCACGTCAACAATTTGGCATGATTAATTATTCACCGTTCCAAGCCCTTTTCAATCAAAGTCAACACCCTCTTTTGCATTAAAAAAAACTACCTGTCTCCAGCAAAATTTCATACTGGAGTGACAAGCCCTATTTGCCGTGACGTTAGCTTAAATATATGCCCATCTTCCAGGAAAGTGTCGTGGACTGCGTACAGCGAGGAAGCTCCGTAATCATCGCCGTGAACAGAAATGGCACGATAAACAGTACAAAAAGGCTCATCTGGGGACAGCCCTGAAGGCCAATCCCTTTGGAGGAGCTTCTCATGCCAAGGGCATTGTCCTTGAGAAAGTGTAAGTATCGTGTGACCTGTCTTAGATGCTGGCTAGGAAATTACTTCATTGTATAACAATTAAAAATACGGTTTCCACTGTATGCATGACCGACGTAAAGGGGTTTCAACTGTCTGAATATTGATTACATTCTTGATGCTGAATGAGGATCTTGAAAAAATAATTCTGGAATTAGAAGTAGGGCTTCCAAGAGGAATGGTTGCCATAGGCTGTAGTTAAGTGTTATGTTAAAGGCTCTCATTGGGAAGAAGTGCTTTCAATAACACAGGGTAATGGGTTGATTTTGAATAGTAAAGACGACTAGTTTGTGGTCTCATCCTATCATTCTGTATGTTTTAAACAGTATTTCTTAAGTCTTATGCAAGATACCTTGTTCTTCAGCTGTTGAAAGCCAGTTTTTCCAGATTGAATGTGCCTCATATCACCTAATACACGATGTATTGGAAATATCTATCGTCTATGAAGTTGCTTTTGCATTGTTGAATAAGCAGTTGTCAATGTTACCGACAAAAAAAAAACTTGTATGGCCCTTTGATAATTCATTTTACACTGTTTTTGTGTTTCCTTTGCATCTTCTGAAATACTCAAATTAAACTAAATCTGTAAAAATCCAACAAAAACCCCTTAAAAGCACAGCTAGTGAGGCAAATTAGAGACATGCTTTGCCACAGCATTACTGGTAAGAGAGGAGTGATGATGCAGTTGGATTACAAACATTTCAAATAGATGTCGTGGGTTTTACATGGAAGTAGAGAAACTGTCTGCCAGTCTACAATTTTGATATAATTATGTGAGGTTTGATACTTTCTCTAGGATTTTAACATTTTTGTGTTTTCACACTCCAGTGGTGTTGAGGCTAAGCAGCCCAACTCCGCCATCAGGAAATGTGTGAGAGTTCAGCTCATCAAAAATGGCAAGAAGATCACAGCCTTCGTCCCCAATGATGGTTGCCTCAACTTCATCGAGGTAAAAATGCAACCAGTAATAGGCTTCTAAACATCACTAACATCAACATTGCCCCAATCTTTATAAATACAGGGGCAAAAAATTAAACCTGCTGTCTACTCCATCAGGAAAACGATGAAGTTCTGGTTGCGGGATTTGGACGCAAGGGTCATGCCGTTGGTGATATTCCTGGAGTTCGTTTCAAGGTTGTCAAGGTGGCCAACGTGTCTCTGCTGGCTCTCTACAAAGGCAAGAAGGAGAGACCCAGGTCATAAACAATGAAGACAAATTAAAATAAAACAATTTTCAATTAAGTTTGACTGTCATTATTAATTGTTTGTTCAAGGTTATGTCTTTTTCCCCCCCCCCATCAAAGATCCACCAAGTGTGTGTTTATTCTAACACAGGGGTATTCTGTCCCATAGAGCCAACTAGAAGTTAATTTGCAAATCACAATGACTAAATATTCACCAGTGAGTTAAGTGGAGGTTCTGTTGATTTGGTATATACAACAAAAATCCCAATAACATCTTAATATTAAACTAAATAGATCAGTATAAGCAAGTAAGAATAGAAATACAGTATGGTGCATAACATAATGGCAAATGTTGGTTTTCAAAAAAATAAGATGTGCCAAATGGAAAGTGAACCAAAAAAAACTGGATATCCCCATCTCTTGATTCTCATTAGCATTAACTGCCATAGAAGACTTGCAGAAAGTCATACTTTTGTTGGGTTCATGAAGTTTTGAAGGAAATGAAGACTGGACAATTGAGTGTTACGATACAATACAATATGCAAGTATACCAAATAACGAACATGGTCAGTGTGATGGCAAGTTATTGGTCACGAATGTTGAAATCGGAAAAGCTCTGTAGGAGGTTTAATAGCAGATGAGGAACAGCCAAACTTCTACCAAGGCTTAGCTGTGAAAGACCGTTCATTTCATAGGTCATACTGTTGCAGTAAGACAGCACAGCTACAAGACAAGGTACCTGCTGTATCAGTAAAGTCCGTTCAAGACACAATTTCAAAGCAGAGGGGTTTCTAGATGTGTCGGTCAAGCTCTTTTGAATATACATAAAAGAGGCAGGCAACATTGAGTAAAATTAGTCACAGTGGAGCAAAGAATACTCAGTACAGCAGATACAACTTGACCCATATCTACCTTGGAGATTGGCAGAATAGTGCCCATCAGTTCAGAACTTGGTACAAGCAGTGGGACCCAGGTATATCCATCCATGGCAAGCGGTGGTCTTCATCGATGAACTGCACCCAAAATCCGTGCATCTGACATGAACCCATCGCCAAATGACTATGTAGGGAAAGGGATACAGAAAAATGGCTGGTGTTCTCGATTGACCACTGACCAGTAAAAAATTGAAATATTCGGCTGCAGCCGAAGGAAGTTTTTTAGATCAAGGGCTGGAGAGCAGTACGAGTGCCTGAAGGCAACAGTGGTATCATACCTTACCATCAGAGAGGTGTATAATTACACCCAAATTTAATCTGCACCTGGACAACATACAGCCAATGATATTATGAACTATATTAGGCACAAGATGTCCTTGAAGTAACTATGGCCCATGCAGAGCCCTGATCTCAACATCGAGTGTCTGGCTGTAATTATATTGAGATGGAATAATTTGAACAAGCCTTCATTCACAGACCATCTGGTTAGTCCTCCCAAGAATTTAGGAACAACCAACCAGCCCAGTTCCTTCAAAAACTGCTAATGGACCAAGAAAAACTGATGTTGTTTTACTGCTGATTCCTCTTGGCTCTCAGAATATTTTCATCCAGAGAAAACCTTGAAATATAAGATAATATTTTATTGATCCCCATAGGGGAAATTCAGGAGGGGAAATATATCACTGTGTGTAATGAATCTATAGAGTATACAAGTTTCACTTCTGAATACGATTACTGAAATGAATGAACCTCTCAGTGATATTCTAATTTCCTGAGGTGAATTTGTATACATAATTCATTGTATTTAATTGAGAACAAGATAATATAGAACTGGGTCCCCTAAGCCTAGGTAATAAAGTCTAATTTTTAAATAGTAAGAATCTAAGGCATCTAAGCAAAAAAAATAAAACTCTGATTGAACCGGTTAATATTAGTGCTTCATAGCGTGTCTGTGTGCAGTGGCTAAATAGATGGCTCAATGACTACCAATAAATAAGACCTCTGTTTTTAGAGTGTCATTTTCCGATTGCTACATGTAACCAGTTCATTTTTAACTAAGGAGGTAAATATAGTAACATGTATCATATTCCATCCACCTGTTCCAGTGCCCTGGATCTGACAAGTGAGGAGTGAACGACTGGGGCAAAACGAAATAAACCTGTGCACTTTGATAACATTTTACTTAGACTAGACTAGGTTATAGTTTAACCCCATGTTTGGAACTGGAGCCTCTGCTGTTTCAAGACCATGAGGAGGATCCAGGAGCTGCTGAAAGCACGGATGTAAACATACAACTCCATTTTCAGCCACACAAGCCAGGATTTCCTCTTTTTATCTGAAGGTAAAAATAAATAAACAAACAAGCAAAAAACTATATAAATAATAAGATTACTTTGTGCAAACCTGGTTAAATCTTTTTAGAATTCTTGTTTTGTAACCTGTATTTGGTTCAGGTAAAAAAGGCAATTAAGAATACAGGGAGGTGCAAATAGGCTGATAGAAAATGAGATCTGAGGTCCAGGACCTTAATGATGTTGATGTCCGCAGGTCTGCATTAATTGACCACCTAATGTAATAATAAGTTTAGATGAGAACTTATTCAGCAACAATAGCTCATTTCATTAAAAATAAAAAAAAGAACAAGGCCTGAGAAATTTTTTTGTGTCTGTTAAGTTAGTTCTAAGATTAAAAAAAATGATAAATGCTTAAAATAAAAAACTAAAAAATCTAATTCAAATGTAAGATATGGTATCAGTAGTGAACTGTTTGTGTGGTTTGCAATAAATTTTTCAAAATGTGATACTTACACTTATGCTCTTCCTTGCGATGTGCAGGTGAACATTTTTTACTTGTAATTAACTAGAATGAAAATGACTTAGAAATATCTTGCTATCAAAACATTATAGTAAATGACAGTACTGTATCTATGAAATGATACCAATTGCAAATTAAGATAAAATAATAGGTCTCCTGAAAATTATATATTATCGCAAGGTATATTGCTAGGAGTAGAATCCTTTTCTTTTTGCAAAATTATGTTTGTTTTTGTTTAGGTTTAATTGATATTTTTTTTTACAAAATTATGCCTTGGTTCAATTTAGGGTCAAAGAGCTGGACTGGTATTAAACACTTCCAGACAATCAAATTAGATATTTCATATCAACTGGGATTGATGGGGAATTGGAGGGGGAGTATTGGGCTTTATATCTGGTCCCCAGGCAGTCAGTTTGAAAACCCTAAAGCTGCGGAATCATTCAATGTGATCAAATATTGACACAGAGTTGCTGGTCTCATACCCATTCATTGGACGCACCACCCCAGTAATTGCGTATTTCTCAACAGGCCCAGGTCCTTTCGAGCATACAACATGGAGTTAGACAGATTCCGGATGGATGATGAAGAGGATGAGGAGGATGCAGCTACCCAATATATGATTGAGCAAAGTCTGATGGATAGCAACAGACAGAGGGGAAACATCAGAGATCCTGTGAATGCAGGGGGCAAAAGGTCAGTTTGACATTTTTCCATTTTGACAGTCAAATTGAAGCAAATTTACAGGCATAATTAGAACTGAAATGTAAACATTTATTATGTCTCATTGTCATAGGTTATAGAATGATGTCAATGAGAAACAAAGGCTTTATTTAACAAAATGTCTTAGAAACCTCCCCAAATTACATAATTAAATGATACGGAAAATGAAAATATAGACATAAAATGAAAAACTGGTTAAAATTCTATCATGCCTTTAACCTAGAATATCATACATTTTTGACTATATAATTATAAAAGACATTTGTTTCCAAATGAAAAACCTTCATTTAAAATTAAAAAGTCAAACTGTTCTTCATTCACTCTCCAAATATGATTTTGCTAAAAATCAGCTGTCTTTTATGACAATTCTCATTCAGTCAAACTTTTCTGGAATCGTCTTACATTGTCATCTTTTTCTTTGCAGTTCTGCAAGAAGTAGTGCAATATTCACTGCCATTCGACAAGGTGGGATGGTGATGTATGACAGACTACTTAATGAACCTTCAGAATCATGTACGTATTGATGCTGATTTATTTACAACTTGACTAGGAAATGAGAAGCTTGTGAAGCAGCTCAACATTGGAGAAAAAAAACTGTTTTTGGAGAGTGATGACAAAGGTTGGATCCCACTCCATGAAGCAGCAACACAGACGAATCAGACCATTCTAGAGCTGACACTCCAGGGTTTGTATCTGCTTTCCAGTGTTTCTGCTCCTCAACCCTTTAAATGTTCTTGGTAACTCTCAGACTGAACACAACTGAGCACATAAATCTTGTCTCAAAAGCTTGAAAGACCTGCATAAAAAAAAGATGAGAAATTTCTAAATAATTAAAACAAAGTCACTTAAAAATCTTCAGTAGTGTGTGTTTATGTCTATAAGACTTGTTTTGTACATGAACTACGATTTAAAAAATAACTTTTACGACTTACAAGCGTGTCTGTTCATCCTTTATATTAATTCCAGTATCTAATCTCACGATCAACCCACTCAGGTATTGCGCCCTGAATTAGACATTTACACACTGGTTTGATATTAGATATTCTGTGGCATCACAAGCAACAGGCTCCTTCCCTCACTCTGATTCTGATTCAACTGATACTTCCTCCTACATATTGAACTTAAACTCACTCTCACATTTGGAAACCTGTTTTGCGAGTCAAGACATGTGAACATGCTGGACAAGACTACACAGTGCATTGTCCTCAGCCTCAGGTCCAGACTCTGTGGATCATCAGACACACCGAGGTGAGACCCCTCTCTTCCTGGCAGCAGAACGGGGCCTGTTAGAAAACGCAGCCTTCCTCCTGCAACACAAAGCCCACCCAGATACCCAGGACCAGGACCAGGACTCACCGCTGTTTGTTGGTAAGATGACCCAGCAAACAATTTTCCACCTTGCTATCTCTTACCACCTGTTAGGAAATTAATAATAGTTAGGCAAATCATTTGTAAAATTTCTTTCATACAAAAATCACACTACATTACAGCTGAGAGTCCTTTAAACAAAAAAATTGGCATACAAATGAAGTACCTTTAAATTAAAATTAATTAATTAAAGTACCTTGAAAATGAATCTTTAGAAGAAATAAGTCATTTTCATTTTGACAGTTTGCAGATTACCAGTAACACCTGGCCAATATGATACATGGGGCTTTAACATTTGTGTGTGTGTGTCTACAGCAATTCGTTCAGGCTGTATGGACCTGGTGCAGCTGCTGCTCTTACGGGGCTCAAGGGTGAACCAGCAAGGCTGCCATGGTCGCCGGCCCCTACATGAGGCCTCGTGGCTGGGCCATGTAGAGCTGGTGACCCTGCTTCTAGAGGCAGGAGCACAACCGGACCCCCGGAGCAATTACGGCCTCACACCTCTGGCTCTGGCAGCTCAGGCAGGTCACCTTGAAGTGGTGAAGATTCTGCTGAGGAAAGGTGGGTATCTGTGACAACTCTGTGGAACTTACAGAGATGTTTTAAGCCCCATAGGTGTTCTGTGCAGGACACCCTGGTTGTACTCCTCTTATGACTTCTGATACTACCTTGTGCTTTTGTCTGTACTCTCATTGTACATTTAATATCTGTACATATTATTTAGTATTTGAATGACGAATCAAAAAGGGCAATGAGTATGAAATTACAGAGTATCTGTATAATGACTTGCTTCAATTCAGAAGACATACTTTCTTTTTTTTTTCAAATCACAATTTTATATTTTTCTGGCCACATATGGAGACAGACAATCATTCACAAGTCTGGGTAAATTAGAGTCTTCAATTAACCTATTGCAGCTAATTGGTTATTGCATCAGCGTCAAAGTAAGAAAGTTCCTGGTTTGACAGGGGGCCTTTCTTTGTGTAGTTTGTATGTTCTCTCTCTCTGTCTGCATGGCTTTCTTTCTGGTTCACCAGTTTCCTCCCCTAGTCCTGAAACATGGCATAGATAACCTGAAATTGCCCAGATGTGTTAATGAGGGAGTGAATGGTTGTATGTCTGTATGTATGGCACTGTGAATGGAGACTGGTCCGGGATGTACCCTGCCTCTCGCTCATTGACTGCTGGGATACACTCCAGCCCCCCCCAAATCTCCCGCAGGATAAGCCGTATAGCTAATGAATGAATGAATTAAACCTATTGCATGTTTTCAGATTGTTGGAATTAAACGTAGAACCCGAGGAAAACCTACACAGACACAGGGGGAACATGCTAACTCCAATTTTCAAATGATCTTTACATTATGTTACTGTTGTTTAACTTCACAAACTGCTGTTGTTTTTTTAAGCTTCATATGAGTTGCTTATTCACTTAATTATCTTTCACATTCTGTTGACAAAAATTAAATAAATTCCACGGTAATGGAGGGTTAAAGGCCTAGACATTTTGGGAAACCAAAACAATCAGCTATCATAATTTTATATTGCTTGAAAACATTTCCCTCACAAAGAGTAAAGTAAGACAGAGACTGGTACTGATTTGGAAGGGACGCTCGTCTCACCATGCCCTGTGTCCTCCAGGAGCAGACGTGCTGGCTCAAGCACAGGACGAGGCATCTGTACTGTACGAGGCCTCTTCCTCTGGGGATCCAACAGTCATCAAACTCCTCCTGGAGTATGGCGCAGATGCCAATGTTGCCAAACATACAGGACACCTGCCCATCCACCGCTTGGCCCACAGAGGACACCTGCAGTAACTGTCCCCGTCCACTCTGTCCTGCAAGGGGTCAATAGTTCAGTAGTTTTGGAGTGAGGGGTGTGAGGAATGTTTTTAATTGGGGGTTTTTTCACGTTGTATAGGAAAGATTTAATGGAAGACAGTGACAGACTGATCTTGAATCAATTGTCACAACCTAATATTTTGATTATTAAATACGTAAACACTAAACTAATGAAGACCGTTTCCAATACAACTGATCGTCAGCACAGACATTTTCTTGTAAATTATATTTGTGTTATTCCCCTTGCAACATAGCCCACCAAGAGAGAATACAGAAATCGTCGATTAAACATTTTCAGGTAAAACCAAAACCAGCAAATGAGAAGTTGCGTCATGGATTTTACCTTCCATCTTCCAAGCTAACCTTCGTCTCAATTTGCTAATGTGTACACGAACAACAGAAAGGTTAACAATATTTTGAATAACACAAGAACTGCAATTTGATGTTTTGATAAAATAAGAAATAACCAACTTTGTACCACTTCGGAGGAAGTTAATTCAACAAACTTAATCGTTTAGGACTATAATTAAACACCGTTTTTCATGTACATTAATTAACCCCCCCCCCCCCATATCAAGTTTCTTTTTCCGGCTCCGAAACAAAGGAATTAGTGTCGAGACATTTCAAAATAAAAGCCAAACAGGAAATAGAATAGCCAACGCTAGAACGGATGACATTGGTCATGCAGGTATTCGAAATACCCGTTACCTTGACTCGTTTCCCCTTTTAAGGAAAACATTGAATGAGTTATTTTAAAATTCTGATATATAGATCTGCCCAAATTAACGCGATTTTCCTTGTGCACAGGAAGGACACAGAAGATGTTTCTTTGTTGTTCTTCATAAAGTAACACAAAACAGCCAAAATGGGACAACTGAAGTGTAACTGTAATCTAATTATTATATTATCTTTTTTACAGACAAAAGTACCAGCCATAAATAATGTGAACTTCAAAAGATGTACATTCCTTTGAGCAAAAACTAGACAACAGTGTTGGGTATAAATGGAAAGGTATTAACAATAGTACACTGGCAGACAAAGTAAACTGTGTGTGTGTGTGTGTGTGTGTGTGTGTGTGTGTGTGTATGTGTGTGTGTGTGTGTGTTCCTCAGAGCTTTACAGCTGCTTCTTCCATTAACCTCTATGACAGAGGTGAATGACAGTGGGATGAGTCCTTTACATTCGGCTGCAGCAGGAGGACACACACACTGCATCAAGGTGTGCATTTTATTATTAAGCATGAGATTAAAAATTAAAAATATAAAACTACCTGAAAACATGAAACAAAAGCATCAATATCAGTACTACCACTACTACTACTACTACTACTACTACTACAACTAATGATAATAACAATATTCATAATATAATTCTTTATTAGAAAATATATGGACATCTTGCAGATTAAAAGACATTTAGCTGCAAACTAACCTTTAGATTAGGAAAATGTTCCAAAAAGGAGAGACCAGTCATGTAACAAAACAGATATTTTCTTTTAAGTTTAATCACATCACACTATGAGGAGCAGCCATTCAAAAAATTACTAAATGTCCCCATCAGGCCTTGCTGGATGCAGGTTATGACCCCAACTACATGCTCCACCCCTGGGTTCGCCGCAGCTATGATGACGAGAGGAAGTCAGCTCTCTACTTTGCTGTTTCCAATAATGATCTTCCCTCAGTCAGGCTGCTGCTGGAGGCCGGAGCCATGCCCAACCAGGATCCGGTCAAATGTCTGCAGGTGAGTATTCAGGCTGTTCTTTGGGAGGATAAAATCCGTTCTCGTGATGTGATCAATATATAGTCCTTTGAATTAATGCAGATATTCAATTGATACATTGTCACCCCTTTAATGTTCTGCTTAAATGTTAGATTGAGCATTTTCAGCTTCTTTGTCTAATTTATAAATGGGTTAACAGAAAAATGGGTTAGGGGAAAAATGACTGAGCCAATCCCCATGCTTAGGTTTTATTGATAACAAATTATCATTCATTAATTAAATTAAATAATTTACACAGTCATCAGTTAATCTGAAATGTCACTACATACACTGATACAAAGTTTGGGGCATAAAATACTCATAAAGAAAAATAAACAGTGAATGAATACAATATTATCAGAGAGACTGCACAGTAACTGTATCTTTCAGGTTGCGCTGCGTTTGGGCAACTACGAGTTAATCAAGTTGTTGCTGAGACATGGAGCCAACGTTAACTATTACTCCAGAATCAATACTACTCACTTCCCGTCGGCCCTGCAGTATGCGCTCAAAGACGAGGTCTGGTACAGTCACATGTGTCTATGAGACTTTTCCCAGCTGTGTTAAATGGGGCCTGTTGTGCATGACAGGCGGTCCTCCGGATGCTGTGTAACTATGGCTATGATGTGGAGCGCTGCTTTGACTGTCCCTATGGCAACAGCTCCCACGTTCCAGAGGACTATGAGGGTTGGACCAACACCGTGATCAAAGACACCATGGTAACAAACACACTTGACCTATTCATTTCTACTAAAGGAACGAAAGAAGCTGTGAAATTCTTATGCAGACTGTGTGTGTCTGCAGTTCTGTGAGGTGATCTCCGTCACCTGGCTGAAGCATCTGTCTGGTCATGTTGTTCGAGTACTGCTTGACTATGTGGATCATGTGACCTTGTGTGGGAAATTGAAGTCAGTTATAATGGAGCAGCAGCAGTGGCTGGAAATCTGCAAGCTGCAAGGTCATAAACGTCATAAAACATACAACATAAAACCGCTGACAAGCTTGTTTTTCATGTTTCTAACAGTATTTCTTTCTCTTGGAAACACTTCAATCCTTGAATTTGCTTTGTCTGTCACACAGAAATTTGTGTAAATTTGCTGGCAATAATATTAGAATCTGTTACTGTAAACAGTATCAATACAGTGAACAGTGTGGTAATAAATTTCTAGTCAAATTGGAAACGTTTGTGACACAATTATTATCTTTGCAAAGGCATGGTTTGAATCACAGATGTTACCAAGAATTTTACAGGTTGATTGGTATCATTTAAGATTATTTCCTACTATTTTCCAGTGAATGTACGCTGTCTGCAGCACCTGTGTCGTCTGCAGATTCGTCGCTGCCTTGGACGTCTTCGCCTCCGATCACCTGTGTTCATGAGCTTCCTGCCGTTACCAGGGCAACTCAAGGATTATGTTTTGTACCGGGAATATGACCTTAATCGCGACCAGGACAACAGTACAGGGTGAGCCAGACTAAAAAACAAACAACAACCTTGTACAAATAAAAACTAATTGTTAAAATTCACTTTCTAGTGGCATTTATCCATGAGGCTCCTTCAGAAACCCACCAGTTTCCATCAACCTGATTAAATCCAAATAATCTCTTTAGTTGGTATTGTCTTACACGCTGGGCTTCTGATGTAACAATCTTCAGAAGGAAAACAGATGTTTATTTGAAAATGTATATTGTGTATTTCATCGTTCATATTCATTATAAATTGCATTTTAAAAATCAAATTTGGCAAAGAAATATTAGTTACTTATCTTTATACCAATACAAATTTAAATGAAAAATCAATTATCTAATTCCCCGCTCATTCTGTTGATTTGATGCGCATTGTTCAGAAGTTTACGAGATTTTCAATAAAATCAGTGGTTTTCATCTCTGTCGTCTGCTACTTTCAAACCACGGACTCAGATCATCATTCCTGTTGTTTTTGTGAGAAAATGTCGCCCAAAAATTCAATATACATCACTGAAAAGTTGCTGATATTATAGATCATACAAACCTGTGAAGGAAAAAAGAAAATAAAGCAGAGGGGTTGTTTTAAAAAAGTTGTTATGAAATGTTCAGGAGTTGAACCTTTACATGTTTAAACCCCTCTAGACAGGGGTGGAGGTCACCTTTATTTGGTAACTCATGAATGAAAATAAACACACCATTGATCTGTAACTTTAAACAACAATGTTTGTTTTGCTAATAATCATAACATAAGACCAAAAGCTTCTGGAAAGATTTAATCTCACGAACTTTGACTGTTGTAAACAAACAGTCAGGATGGTGTCAGTTGTAGAAAATGCAACTAAATAATTCTGATCAGTTGAGGATAATATTCATGAATACATACCATGACCAGAGGAGACACACAGACCTTCACTGCTTCAGACGTAGCAATGACTGTGACAAGAATGTGTAACAATCTGGTGGAAAACTCACCCATACAGGAGGATTTTAATGTTCATGCAGTTTTTTTTGAACATCTTAAAAGGTGGAGTGAAACAATACTAAAAAACTCACGCTGTCCATTACGACACACATTTTGAAGAGCTTCCATATGGTAGATGTCGGGCTCAGTGAATACCACACCACCTGGTTTGTATAAACCAAATCAGTGTTAAGCTGGGGTTGAGGCCACAGAAAATAACATAGACATTAGTTACCTGAAATAATACTGCTTATTATTCTCCTGAATTACCACACTTTCAGCCTATGAGCAGTTAATTTCTGACTTTACATTTGTAGGGGAGACTTGTAAAAGACAAAACATTTATCCACACAAATGGATAAAGGTTTAATAAAAAAATAAATTATCACCAAGATAAAACAAAAATACAATATCAATATCTGTTCTCTTTAATTCCGGCTCCTGGGGTTGAGTTTCAGGTGCTGACCAACAGGGGGCGATGCTGTGTCGCGGCGGACTCTGGAACTCATTAATTGAAGAAAAAATGGACAAATGTGATAGGACCAGCTTTTGGGGGTTGTGGACCAATCGGGTGAGATAAATGGGGATGTCTTGAGAGGGACACTGGCTGATAATTGATTTGATGGGTCATGACACATTTAAAGTGGGGCCGAGCAACATTTCACAATCGTTAATCAACTTCCAGTGTCTCATGATGACTTTGATATTAATCAATGTCTGTAATCATAGTCTAACTCCACCAGTCATCTAGTTCGTGGTTCACACACTTTACCTCACTGAGATCTGTATCACACATATACACATATATAAACTTTGTCAAAAAAATATTATTCGTCTACCAGATCGCCCAGTCTCACACAAAGCCAAAGCCCCCTGTTATTCTGTGTTTTTGTTTATGATAACAGATCCCATTTGAAACTGTCCAACCTGAACAGGCTTTGTGGACGCTTACTTGCTTGTTAATAACACTTTTAGGCTTATAGGTGGTGAACATGAACCATGTTGTCCCCATTCATCCACAGCTACTTAATAAAGGGAAAAAAACCAACATATTTATACTGTGGAAAAATACGTCCCAAAAATATGTTTGTTTAAATTAATATAAAGAAAACAAACAAAACTGAAACAGCAATTCTAAGTTGTATAAGAAATACTGCATTTGAGGGGACAGCATTACACTATGCTGCAGGGAGCACGTTCGTGGAAATAAATGAAGGCGTGCCCTGGTTCTTTCTTAGATTTGGACGATAAGGGACCGTTTTATCAGGCTTTGGAGTGAGAAAAAAAATATTGTCAAGAAATAGTCATTTGGATATATTTGGTTTTGGTCTTTTCATGGGTTTTGTGTAAAGGAACATAGAATATCACCAGATTTATCTTTTCTATGATCATGAGACCACAGACCAATTTTTGGAAAGTGACCTTTATACTTCCGAATTACATAGTAACCCAGAGAACATTTTTACAGGACACACACTAACAACACGTTTTAATTCAGCCCAAACAATGGGCTAAAGAGCATTTTAGATATCTCCTATAATCTCTCCGTAAAACCTACATCTACATTGTCAGTTTCTGTTGCACCTCGTCATGACCTCCTGGTGGGTGATGTGGCTGCCCTCAGCACCCCTGCAAAATAACAAACAACAAAAAAAAAACCTGCTGCCTGTTATCACTATCTATTGCTTTAAACAGATGCTTGGATGTGTTTCGGGGTGCGTTTCCAAGGTAACGCTTAAAATTTTCAGATCACCTGTCCAAATTTAGTCTCTGTAGAGGAGTAAAGAGGAGTGGGGGTTTCAGTGAGCATGTGTGTATATTTGTGTGTATTTGCGTGTGCATGTGACTTAAACACCTGATCGTAGTTGTTCAGCAGTGTTGGTAATTGCTTGGGGTTAAGGGTTTGGGAATGCTTTATGTGAATGAGGGTCCTCATAAGAATAGAAGTACAATATGTGTGTGTGTATATATGTATATATATGTTTACACACACACACACACACACACACACACACACACACACACACACACACACACACACATAC
>CAAKHD010034081.1:272844-308025 GCA_901007705.1 Fistularia tabacaria | reverse complement strand
GTGAGTTTTATGTATGAGAGTCTCCGCAAAAAAATAAAAACAAAAAATGTGTGTGTGTATATATATATATATATATATACACACACACACACACACACACACACACACACACACACACACACACACACACACACACACACAGAGATATGTGCAGGGCAGACAAGAGGTTCATATAAGCAGACAAGAGGTTCATATAAGTTTAGAGTTACAGCTCAACTGTCCCATCCTCTGGTTGTTGCTATAGTAACTACTCGACTGTCGATAGCTAATGTTGCCATGGTGATGTTCTATAGAAGCCTGTTCCATATTTACTGCCAAGGCATCTTTGCTCCTGAGAACACTGGGGCATGACCTGCTCTGACTGTGCCACCTAAACTAACTGACAACAAGCTCTGTGCATGTATGAGTAGGTGTATATCTGTGTGCCTGTTTGTCTGTACCTGAGTGTGTGTGTGTGTGTGTGTGTGTGTGTGTGTGTGTGTGTGCGTGTGTGTGCGTGTGTGTGCATGTGTGTGCGTGTGTGTGCATGTGTGTGTGCGTGTGTGTGCGTGTGTGAGTGCAGTTATGGCAGGTTGTCATCTCGCAAACTCTCCAGGATTCGGACCAGGCTCTCCAGTCCGAACACATAGCCCCGATCTGGCCCATCGTGTACTGCTGTGTCTCCGCGGAAACCCTTGAAGGTGGAGTGGGCAAAGTCAATCATACGAACGTCCACAAGGGGGGGCTGTGGAGGTGCCAAAGGAGGGTTTTGACTAGTGACTGTGGAGTCTGGATGGGGTACAGGCAGGGTGAAGGAGTGGCAGTCTGATTTGGTGAGAGGGGCTTGTGGAGGAGAACGAGGGGAGGGCGAAGCGATCAGTCCAGGTCCCTGAGAAGACATCGGGCCTGGGTCCCCCTTCTGACCCTGGGCTGTTTCATAGGGAGACTCAGGGGCTGGAGGTGCGATGGAAGCTAGGGCACAGTGTGGTTCCGCTGGGGTCACAGGGTTCATTGGCCAGGTCGCATGTTGCCCTGAGCCCTGGACTGAAGGACCCTCAGGTCTCTGCAAGAAACACACAAGAGTGATACCATAACATATTTTCTGAAGACAATCCTGTGCCCATTGTGTTGACCTTTCTACGTAAATTGAAAGGTTAATACGATTATCAAAAAGACTGTAAAATATACAGGAATTGTCTTTAAAAAATGAATCCAAAACAAAAACAAAATGGAGGAATTCCTAAAGAATCCTGGAAATCCTGGAAAAAACCCTTACATGAGACAAAATACCTTTAAACTACCAAGAAATTACCTAATAATTTGCAAGCACTCAGTAAGCAGTTATGAGCTATCATGTGTACTCTGGCTTAAAAGTTAGTTTGGAAACACGGGAGCACAAAATTATAACTGCAGCTCGAAAGACAGACATAACAAAAACAAGACTATAAACTGAAATAATGAGAAAACAAATATTTCCTGAGTATTTCCTGCAGTTGTAAATAAAAGAGGAAGGAAAGCCAGCAATGAGTTAAATCTTTTGATCAGAGAAGCAGGGGATCTGCATGAAGAAGCAGAACGAATATTTCCAATGTGATTAAGTGAAATGAGGAACAGATTAGCAACCGCAGTAAAACAACACCCCGGCCACGAGCTACATAGAGTATCACGTGAATGAGTGAATTAATTTAAATGAATGCAAATTAATTTCACAGTGCAATGCTATGCAAATTCAGGTATAAAACTGAATTAATTAATACATTGACAATAATTAATAGGTGGTTCCTGGTGGTTCTAGAAGAGTCTGCTGACAATAACAGTGAAAATACAGCGGCTATTTCAGTTTTCATTCAATTCTTTTTACAGCGCGAATACAACATGTGCTTTGAAAAATAAAGTGTAACTAATGCAAAATAAGCATAAACATACATGTCGTAACATCGACTTATATTTTACAATCCTTGCACAATTCCAGCTCACTTTTAGAACATTAAACAAAAATTATCTTTTTTGTGATTAACTCTTATTTGTTTCCTTTCTAAATAGTATTATAGGCATGCTTTGTGAAAATGTTTTGTCCCTACTATGGATTACACAACACGTAATCAAACCTTCTTGCTGCTTGGGTTATCTTGGTCTATAGCTGGGCTTTCTGTCCAACAGGTAATCTGGCCCAGGATGTCTTTGTCGTGTAAAGGGAGGCTATTAAAGAATTAATGTAACATAATCCACACGAGCAACAGAAAAAGACTGATACAGTCTTCATATTTGCCTCACCTTTCCCTCATAGATGATGAGTAGTGAAGAAGAGTAGAAGCGATAGGACGCCTGTCTCTCCAGCACCGCCTTCAGGCTGCGAAGCTTGTTCAGGATCGGCTCAAAGAGGTCCCGCCTCAAGCCATTTCCATTATGCATGTACTGATAGAGTGCCTGGCGGAAGCCTTCGATTGACAGGCCACGCCCGTAGTACTTGTTCCTGCAGAGGTAGTGACCAGTGTCCATCTGGAACACCTGCAGAGACAAGACGTCATGGTGACATACACTGTCCCAGTAGGACTGAAATCACCCCCAGCAAAAACAAAATAAGAATAACTCTACCATCACTGTATTCAATACAACATGATGTAATTGCTTAACTTAGAAATTTGCGCTTTTATATCAGATAATTGTTTCAATTTTTACAAATTTAGAGTCTACGGTATGGAAGTATCATTGATAATTTTCGATGAAATTTGATTTCTGAGTCAACTCTTTTTTTAATTAACTGCTTGATGATGGCCAGGAGATTGCTTCATTTTTCTATCAGTGTTAATGATAAGAGTGCATGCTAATGTGTATTTTGGTGAAAAAGACCAGTTATCATATTACCAGTTACTCAAAAAAATAATCAAATAAAATCCCTAAACCAACCAACAACATTAGTATAATCCATTTGACCTGTATGTAGTAAAGAAAAATGTGTATATCATTTTTTAACAAAAAAAACAACAAGAATTACGAGGGCATGCTGCGTTTCCCCTAATTTTCCACGTTTTTGATGACTTAGGAGTTTGTTTTAAGGGTGAGTCAGGTTTTTCTTGTTTACTTGGAAGTGTGAGAACCATGGTATTCTTGTGCACGTTGATATGTTCTTTCTTTGGGGAAAGTGGTGTTCATGATGACATCAGCTGAAACGCCTCAGATATTTTAACTCACCCACGACGACAGCCCTGATGTCAAATTGCATGTTTATTTATGGTCACAGCTGGTCTCTTACCTTTTCTCTTTATTTCTGAACTGCCTGATGGCCTAATATACGAGAGTATTGTTTACCTGCATGCCACACAATCGGACCCCCAGTGTTGCTGAAGTGCTCTGTTCACATTTCTTGATCTGCCTGGCAGCCTTCTCCTCGGAGGCATCGTCTCCATGCTGCCTTGTGCCCATCTTCAGGTCCAGAATACAGGGATATGAAAAGTGGTGAACCACATTCTCCAACAACAAAAACTCTGTTGGAAAATCTGAAGTTAAAGAGCAAACTTGTATTTGACAAAGGAAGCAATCCTGGACTTTTTGCCCCATATAGTATAAACCAAAAAAACAAAGTTTTTTGTCCAGAGTTATCAACTAAGCCAAGCAGGGAGATTCACTTACAGCATTACGTATTCACTTTAACTTTTGTAATATTTTGACTTACTATACTACAGTAAATTACAGTATTCTTCTTCAGATGCTGCCTCTAAAGGAATTAAACAAAATACTTTCTCTGACTGAAGTCCATTAAGAAAGTGTCTTAGAAAAGCTTGAAACATGTAAGTCACATCTGTTTGTAGGATGCAATAATTCTTATTTGGTCGTAATACAGAAAAACTCCTTACAGAATTCAAGCTGACAGCAGCCCTGTTTTGAATGAGGACTAATGCAGCTGAAGACACAGTATGTGGTGCTTGTTCAATTTCCTCAGCTGTGTCTCCAGCAGCTGTCTCGCCTCTTTGAAGCTGAAAATGAAAATGTGACCTTTGACTGTATCCTCAGGCACTCTCAACCTTCTGTTTCAACTCATTTCACCTTGTTCCCCTTTGCCTTACATTTAAATTCAATGCCAGCCTCAGATTGTTCCAAAGAAAATGGGTTCTGACTACAGAACAAATGTTCAGCGGTGTTCCCCGTTCTTCTATAAAAATACATTAAGAATACTTGTGGCCGGATCTACACTCTTGGTCCAAGCTATAAATATCCACCTTACAGCTGTGGTTATCGCACACTGTTGGATCCTATGCCCCCTCACTTGTACTGCAGCAGTTTTGTTGTTACTAATAACATGTTTCAGTTTATTTGCAAGTTGCTCGAAGACAAATGACCTGTAAATGGCTGAAAATGGAAATGCCTCTTTTTTAACTTCTAATTATTGAAAATGCTCAAACCAAGAGGATATTGTGCTACACTAGACAAACTCTACTAACAACTGAAGTACTTGAATAAGTCAGATCTCAAAAAAATTTGAGATGCTGTTTAAGCTCCAATTTCAGCATGACTGACACATTAAACCAGATGGCCCACAAAAGCGAGTCCCAAGATAGATTGAATTAAATTTCTGAGCAAAAACATTGTACTCCGTAATATTTATAGACTCAATATTGCCAGTGCATCATCAGTATATGGTCTGTTAAGGTTATATTTAGTAAATATAAATAGTGTATCTTCATGGAAGATTTTTTTTCGTTGAGTTTAAGGTGGACATGATTAACTGAAGAAGGATACTGAAGAGCTTGCGGTCCTTTGACTCGGACCTCATGCGGCTCAGCTGCTGTTTGTGGCATCTTAGGCTCCAAGGATTGTGACTGATCTTTTCTGAACTCAAACCACTGTTCCAGTCCAGCATTTGGAAGGGAATATCTGAATGGGCCTTTGGGTCGAGTCTGGGACTCTTCAGCTCTCCCAAGCTACAAGGAAGAAGGGGGATGAGAATTAATGTTGCAAAAAAGTTGGGTGATTCCCAACTTGGGCTGGGCAATACAATGACAGCACTGCTTACCTATGACAGTATAATGTAATACTTTTTCCTTCAGAAGAGCACAATTTTTTTCTCAGGTCATTGTAATGTGTAAATTGATAGTAATGATGAAGTACTGTGTCTTAACAAAATAACACTTGAAAAAGGCCTTAAGGGCAGCTTTATATCCTGATACTTTGACAAGCCTCCTGAAGAATTATTTTTAGGTGCATATGTATATATTTTCCTTGATCATTTAGTTCTGATGTTAAGTTCATGTCTACATGAATATAATATATAAATATGTAGCCCCGCCAAATCTCTTAAAAAAACTGTGATATCATTTTGTTTCAAGAAAGTGAATGACAATCGTACTTATCAGAGGTCTCTGAGTCATTTGCCTCCCTCCGGTCACCTCGTTCCTCCTTGTGTTCAGAAGAGGACGTCGAACGATTGAGGCTACGGCGCGAGTGTTTTCTCCTTGGTTGCTCCCTCTCGGGTGGGTCACGCTCTTCATGTTCTCCAGCTCCTCCCTCCATGTTGCTCTCTCCATATGGATAAGCCACGAGATTGATGTAGCCGTCAGAGTCTCCCTCAAAGCAAACCAGTACCACACCTGACAAGAGCAAGTGAATCAGCAAAGGTTTAGAAGGGGAGTATTCCATTGAGGAATTCAACAATTTCTAATGCACAAGGTTCTCAATTACCAAGATGCTAATCTCATTAAAATACCTCTACATTAATACAGAATCAGTACACAAAGGATCAGATCTTGAGTTATGTTTAATTATTTTTTTAATTTTTTGAATCAAAGCCAAAATTGAGATATGGCTGCTTTTGGGAGGAGAATGGAGAGACAAGTGTCACCACAAATCGCTTCCAAAGTTAACTTCCATTTTGAAGCTTCAAGTCCTATCAACGTCTTACTTTGTTGAAACCAAAAACAACCTGGACCGGATTGGATTGTTGAACTGGCGGGGTTGGTTGGATGTGACAGACACTGAAATATACCCCTATTTATCATTTTATTATTCAACATTTACCCAGACAATCTATTCACTCTCAATAATTGACCGTGCATGAAGATTTGAACCTTCTAATTTTAGCCATGGATATTTACTGATATCAGGTGATAAGCAGGGCCATTTTCCTGCATTTTGTACATTCAAAGATCAGCAATGTTTCTCTTTCCCGAGAGAAATAAGGACATTTGAAGGGGAGAAACTCATCTTTCATCTCTACGGCTACTGACAGTGACAGGCAGAGTGAAACTCAACTAACACTGGAGTGAAAACGCGGAACTTGGGAAAGCTCCTCTGTGGCCGTGGCTGCTTACTTTCGGAGTGATAGTATAATACAATTGAATCTTAGCAGCACAGAGCAGCAGTGTGCTAGTGATTGATCAATTTAATGTTACAACTTTAACATGACAGCTTAGGTTGGATCTGTTTGGAGACTAAACATGAATTTTCCAAGATTCAATTGAAAATATTTTTGGATTAAATCATGAGATTGAATGGATTGACAAGGTTTATTTCAGCGTTAAATGCGTATTTTTAGCTGCACAAATCAGTGGAGCATCTCATCTCATCAAAAGCGACACTGAACATCCTCCCTTTAGTCCAAATTATATTTTGCCGTATTCCTGCTAATGGCTGCCAAATCAGCTGCACACAACCAAGCCGAAGAGTTGACTCTCCTTCTTGCTGAATGTCTTCACCAGCTTCACACCCGGAAAAAAGGAGAAATTTAATTTGATAATATCAAAGTTTCTGGGTGAAGCAACCTTGACAAATTCTGAGTGGTGTCCCTTGGCAGTCGTCGGTCTGTTTTTATTTTATAAGCAAGATAATGGTAGTAGGCAGAGATCCAGAGCTAAAGATAGTCTCCACCGAAACAGTTTTGTCATGACATGGAGACTCAAAAGACCAAGTCTGTAGCATATAAAGGGGAAAAACAACTATTAGAATCTAATGTGTTGGGCCAATATGAAAACTATTGATACATTCCACAATTATCTGCAACCCTACAGATGGGGTGTGTGAATGTTTAGCCAAGATATATTGTTAACAGCACAACACTTGCACTTCGATAAAGTTAAGCAATATTCAGGCTTTTCTTTGTGTATTTCTTTGGCTTCATGTTGAGGTTTCTTTAAAGGGCAAGATGCAGGAGCTCTGTCCACGGATCACTGACTGTGATGAAAGATGGTGTATCCAACTGACTTTGAGTGGCATGGATAATCATTTACTTCTGGTTTGATAGTTCTTTTACTGAATTCAGCAGTATTTTGCTCCAGAAAACTGGCATGGGCACACGTCTTCAATGAGGGAATGGAATGAATCGTGGTATTAGTTGTCCACCCATTGATGGGTGCAATAAATCCAGCAGGACAATGGAGATGTCAATTCTGCATGCATCACTGCATATGTTACCTGCACGCACACACATATGCCCCTACATACCTCACATGAAGTCTTTCCAAGCACCAAAGGGACACCCGAGCGGCAGCACTGCCAGTGTGCAGGTCTAAACTATTCATTTCCACAATCCTCTCTCATCAGACTTTGTCATTTATTGCTTTGAATCTTTGAGCAGAACCTCCATATCCTTTGTACAAAAGTGTGGGACAGCTGGGTTCATCATGTAAACGAAAAAAGTATCCATGTTTGTTGTATAAATATGACAATTTTATGTAAGACTGTATTTTTTTCTGTGTAAACCCCGCACATTCTCATAAATTTCAAGGAGACGGTGTGTAATAATAATAATGATAATAATAACGCATTTTATTTGAAGCTGTCTTTTTTGACACTCAAGGACACTATACAGACATGCTCATGCAAAGAGTACACGTTGGTAACTGGTGAGTTACCAGTGAGGAGCGACAGCAAGTTGTGCCACCATTCACTCACTGAAGGCTAAGCATTAGTATGACAGGAAAAAGTATAAACGCATTGGTTCATGTCTCATAGCAAATTTCCAGACACATCTTTTTCATAGCAGACATTTTGGCGTCAAAGCGGGATTAAACAAATGTAAGTGATGATGACTGCATTCCATTTCAGGTGTTTCAGTCAGGACCACAGGGCTGTGCCTGCATACACACATTTAAATGGATCAGAACAATCATTAATGTCATTTGTTACAGCAATGCTTTGCCAGATTTGACAAGTGTAATGTCTGCTGTAAACTACATGTCTTACATGCCTCCAATCTCCATCACTATGCTGGTTTTTATTGTGTATTCAAGTCTGTTACTAAAGCAAAAGCAAGTGGAAATAGAGGTCTATGTTGGATGATGAAGGGCAGAGCAGTTAAATAAACTTACTTCATTTCCATTAAACATCTGTTTCCTTACATCCCCTCTGTGTCTGTCTGTCATCCAAGTGTGTAAAGTATTGTTTGACGTATAGTCTGCCAATATAACAGACCTGAACTCCTTCGAACATTGCAGAAGTTCAAGTCTGACAGCATTATCTAGTTAGACATCAGATTGTAATGTTGACAAAATACTGGAGACAGCACTGCACAGCAATGTATGATGGGGTTATCAAACAGTGAAAGTAGTTGGAAAAATAAAAACTCTTGCCTGCTAATTTCCTGTCTTTGCTCTGACTTATTTCTTTACTGATACAATATTTCAGTTAAAGCTGGATACTTTATAGGTATAGCCAACGCATATATTTTAAGGTAAGGAAGTTGTATTATACTGCAATTTTTGACTAGACATTTCTGTTATTAGAAATTAAGAAAATATCATGTTAAATATAAGTTTGTAGTGATGAGAACTGACTTGTGCATCATCTCAACTTAGTATGCTGCTAAAAAGGAATCGGGATGACCACAGAAAAGCGACTTGATCATCAGTATTGCTCCATAGACAAGTGTTGGAACAGAGTAGCAACAAAATCACAGTGGAGCGCAACAATTTCCGTGTGAAATTCTGTACTGAATGTGCCCCTATTATCTCCTCAGTGGACTGATGGTACCCTCAGAGATAAATTTGCTACCCTTAGCACATGGCTGGAATTACCAACACACTCTACGGTTGAAGTTACAATCATTTTGACTTTGACCTTGAGGGCAAGAGTCATTTGGGCCACAGCTGTTAAGTGACATAGTCAGTAGGCATCCTTGTGTCTTAGACACCTTGTATTGCTATAAGTTTTTTTTTTTTTTAAATTACCCACTAAGGGATGAATAAAATCAAATTCTATTCTATACTTTGTTCTCAACATATCAACATATCTTACAAGTTGTGTTGTTATGGGGAGGCAGCATGATGGTGCTGTCATTAGCACTGTTGCTTCACAGCAAGAAGGTTGCCAATTTGAATCCTTGAATCTAACTGAAAATCAGGCAGAAACTACCAAAATGACTAGGACAATTTTAGTTATCAAACTACCATATTAGGTGGCAACGTGGCCTAGGTGACTTTCTGCTCTACTTAATTAAATCAACAGAGCAGCAGATAAACCCCTAATTATTTCTTGCTAATTTTGTGGACTCAGACACTGGAGGATGACAAATTGATGCACAACAAGCTACTTCCATAGGCAGCATGTGCCGGTCCCAAGATGGTTATGTCCGGCTGTCTCTCAGCCTCCTTAACATTGTGTAACATCATGTAAATTCAAGGTTCATACTCAGTGATCATCTTGTAAGAGATTCAGCGCTTTTCCCACCACCCTTAGTTGGTGGAAATAGGTTGACAAAAATTGCTGAACAGTGCCTCAGAACCAATCAGTGAGTGAGAGTCTAGCATCTATTGTTGGGTTCTGCTGACCTTTATACTCTGGAGTGAACTCCTTCATCTCTGGAGGCAGAGATTCATAGAAGCGCTGCTCTCTGCTGATCAAAGGCTTACACACCGTGTGGTCATCATAACGCATCATACTGGTGTGACCGCCCACCTGCAAACATAGATAGAGTATGATAAAAAAATAAAACAAATGTGTCTACAGAAACCATAATAAACATATTCATATCTACACAGTGTTACATCTTGAGTCATAGTCACATTAATTGGAGCAACAACAAGGGGTTGATCTGACCTGAAAACGAGGACATGGTAATAAGTTTTCATATGTTCCAGCTGGGATCTTCCATTAATGGGTTGAAAGAGGTGAACTATCATGCTTAGGTATAGACCCACGCATGAAAGGGGGGGATATTTCTTCATAGAAATATGAAGTAAAGCCAAAACCTGGTTGCTCCAGAAAACAATAAACCAAGTAATACAATCTTATTTCGGGGTTGTGGCATTAAATTGCTCAAAATGTCATACAAAGATGGACATCTCTGTACTAGTCTCATCCAAAACCTGTGAATTGCCCTCTACAAAGTGGGTTTTCATTGTTCTCAGGCAAAGTATTCATCCTTTAAGTTGACTTCTATTCTCCACTTTGACAGTTTCTCCTCCGTCTTAGGATTTTGGAGTGCTCTGGGTACAGGAATCCCCTGGATGAATTGAAATCTATCCAGTCCATCGCAGGCTGAATGAGATTTGTTGGAACCCCAGTGGCACGTAAAATTTACCAAGATTATTATAGCAATGCCTTCGAGGCCAGAGGTCTGAATCCCAATGGTCTATTTGCAATTAATATATTCATGTCATGCCACAAGGGGGTAATATTGTCACATCCAATGTTCCTTCCCAACTTGTCTTCTACACCCCTGCATTTCCTAATTGTGTTGCCAAAAGTAGATCCATGGAGGTCACAGTAAGGTGTAACTTGCCATGTTGATATAAAGTTAAATCAGGGATACCCTCACAAGTGGGGCCCCTGCTGTACTGCATATATTAATTCTTATTCACCTGGTGTATGAAGGGCTCCAATGGAACACCTCCTGCCCGTGATCGAAGTGTAGCCCCTCCCCCTGGCCCTGTCCCCTGTAGCTTGCTGTCCATGTTGTTGGTGTGAGGGAGGCACATGGCTCCTGGTGGACGCACCGTGCCTCCTCCTGCAAGGAGAGGGAGAATTTTACGAAAACAAGTTTACAGAGCACATCAATAATAGTCTTTAAAAATAGGGTTGAGTGCTGATCACAATGACTAAGACCCAGGCTCATTGTCATGGTTGTCCGATCAAAACAGAAACCAAAAGGATTGTGATCTATTTCATAAGTCTCGGAATCACTAAATTTACTAAATGACGAAATTCATCAGCCTCTGTGATTTCCTTTTGGTGTTGCCCTGATCTAGAAATCCTTTGTCAAGTTGTACAAGCTTGTGCTCTATTCCTGTTGGAACAATGTGTGCCCCAAAGTCAGTCTCCCTACACTTAAGAAAGCTGAAATATTAAAACGAAGCAAAAAAGTGGCAAAACAGTCCCAACACCATTCGGCGTTGTAAAAAAGGTAGAGGAGAACATCTGATAACAATACAAGAGGTTAAAAATGTTTTGATGATGGAATTAATGTAGTAATAGTGTTAAAATAATCCATCATCTGCCGCTTATCCTACTTAGGGGTCGGAGGGAATGCTGGAGCCTATTCCAGCTGCCATTGGGTGAGGGGCGGTGTACACCATGGACTGGTCGCCAGTCACTCGCAGAGCCACATATATAGACAGACTACTCTCTCATTAGGGGCTATTATCCAACACCTCCAATTAACCTGTTGCAGGTTTTTGGGAAAGGTCCCCTGTTGGAATTGAACCAGGGTCCTTAGTGCTGTGTGGCTGAAGTGCTAACCACCACGCCACCATGCCGCCCTGTTACAATAGTAACTGTGATCAAATATTTTCAAAATTAAGAATGAGTCCTCTGAAAAATATAGTAACCCTGGCAACTTTTTTTTTGTATTTTTGTGTTGTGAAGTTGTTTGGAACATATAAACTTTTTAACGTGTTGTGTTGATTATGCTTTAATGGACATGATAGATGGATTAAGTGCATGGAGACAGGGACCAATTTGATCATTTACTTGAAAAAATAGTTTGGAACCATGTAAAAATATGGAAATCAAATTTCCCGTAATTTGAAAAGACGGCATCAACATATCTCAGGGGAGAAAATTACATTGTTGTTCATAGTCATCAAATCTTGACTTTAAGTAAGGAAAACACTTTTAATGTGAACTTCAAAAAATTGACTGTACCAAAATGCAGTGAAATCTTTTACTGCAACATTGGCATGGACTTGGTCTTACCCGGGGCATGGGCTCTTGTGTGCAGTGATGGGGAGGGGGGGGCACAGGGCACCACAGGCTGCTGGGAGCGCACGCCGGCCCCAGGGGGAGGCGGCGCCAGACCGGAAAACCACCTCACAAATCCTCCAATCAGATTGCTCAAATCCACCACTGGTAATGCTGAGATCCAATCAGTATAGGGGATGGGGGGCAGGGCAGACTTTGATTGCAGGCAGGAGAAGCACAGTGAATGCAGGCAGCGTCACCACTTCCTGTACAGAGGAAATGGCACGATATAATGATGTTTGTTATGCAAATTCATGATTTTAACTATCCACAACAAAGCAAATGTAAGGAAAAAAAATCCTAACTACAAACACAGAAAGTCCACCTCGGTCTTTAAAACCATTCAACTATATGTTCTCCACCTATTAACTGCGAATGTCGAAATTTGCTTTTGAATTGACCAATAAAAAAAAATTGTTTTCTCTTTTCCAGAAAAACTGGTGCACAAACTCATAAAGCTTGTTAAGAAAGTCCCATATATAAGCTATATATTTTTACATATGTATTCATACAGCACAATGGTCAAGCTAAAATATACTTAGTGATTAGAGGCCACTTCCAAATCGATGAAATTAACTAAAAATTTGGTTAAAATGCGCATGGATTTTTTTTTTTCTTAACTACTGTGCACTTGACAGTAAATGACCATAGCAGATAGTAGTACATGATGAGAACTCAAGGTCAGGTTGACACACATCATTGAAACATCAATGTCACAAAGAGATCTTTTTTCACCAATGTGACACTAGGGAAAAAAAAACTAATTAATAAAAAAAATTTTCCTCTCAGTACAAGGCTCAAGATTCAAGGTAGTTTATTGATCCCCATAGGAGAAATTCGAATATGTATTTGAACTAGATACAGTATGAGAAGCCATGCTTGCTATTATTTGTATTAGAGGTCAAGTTAGTCATGTAACCCAAAAAAATATTGTTGGGGACAACTTTTTTGTCTTCTGTTGTGGGTCAAACAAGAAAGAACACAATAGTGTTCCACAGCTTACATGTGGTTTTGCCCTCAGGTTGACCTTAGAAGTCAAATTAGAGTAGTCAAAGGGGAAAATTATGCAGGTAGGTTATGCACCTACATCTATTTTGATCAATATGACTCTGAAATGGGTGGACTCTTGTGAAACTCAAAATGTAGAAGCATTCAAAGAAGTGCTGAGACCCTTTTACCACGCAATCCGGATTTGAACGCAAGTTGGACCCTGCCATTTGCTTTGGTCACTTTGATTAAGAATGTGGGATAAGTAGAGTTTTCGGCTGCACCCCCTCTTTAACAGATACTACAACCCATTTCAAGGTATTAAGAATTCTATATCAAGAAGGAAAAAAACATTGTCACAATATCTCTAGAATTAAATGTAAAATTCATGCTGAAAAATTATTAACTTAATTTTCAACATATTCAATTGTCAGGCATTGGGTTAATGTTTATGAGTCCCATTTTTTTTTTTGTTTTTCCTTTCCCCTAAGCCTTTTCTTAACACTCCCTTGACAGTCTGCTGTCTAAATTTATAATCCCACCAAGCTCCTCAGTGCAACCCAACAATAACTCGTCCCCTGCCTGAGGAGACAACAAAAGAGAAACAAGGCAGAGCCAAAGACACACAAAACTGAGGGAAAACAGAAGCCAAATGATGCCATGGCCCCAGTGCGTGATTCACAATAAAGTCAGTATTAGGGCAGGAGAGAGGGCTAGAGACCACTAAACAAATTTCTGCTTTTTAATCGGGTCAACTTGTGCTCTGTATGGGCAAAGTGTACAAAAACACACCATTCATTCTGATTAGAATATTTACTGAATGGTGCAAGAAAATCTGGTAATTGACTCCCCCGTTAACAATCACTAAAGGAAGGATGTTGCAAATCTGGTGGGCTATTTGGCAAAAGGCAACTCTGCCAGGTCCAGACATACTGGTATATTTGAGAAATTAGTGAGTTACAAGAAATTAAGAACAATTTTTGTTAATATAGCATAACATCATACCACAGTCTGCCTCGAAGGGCTTTACATTTGTACAAGGTATGACACAAACTGTCATTAGATCCTTGACTCCAGGGAGGAATACCTACCTGAATAATCTTGCAAGTGTTGAAAAAGAAAAATCACATTAATATGTGTGGCATAATGCAGCGTGTGAAAAGAAAATGAAAATAAGCAGAGCAAGGCAATGCAGCATGTCTTCACTTACTGATATTTATAGATGAATAAACATTACAACTCCTTTAAGCCCAAGCCAAGTTCCTGCATACAATCACTAGCGAGGCTTATTCAATGTTCATCTGCTTTTTAAGTTGACATGTACCTCACAAGTATTTCGCTCAATTCGTGCAGGAAATATTAGTATAAATCAATTCCCTTCCCTGCCATTTGAAAAAAAAAATCAACTTGACTCCCATCTCACACTGCATGGTGGTCATGGGTATCTGTCTCCACTGAATTTGTGGCATGCAAACAAGCACAACACCTCTCATTTCAATATACAATCATTATCCCAGTTTTCTTGAGCCAAACCCCAATATTTAACATTTTGATACTCCAGGTTAGAGCCGACCTCCTCCAACTGGCCACATAATATTGGAAAATGTTAAGAAGTGAATCAAGTGCTGAGAAGTCCCTAGTTAGACTGAGAGTCGCATTTATGAGTGATAAGTTCAACATGATGTGGCTCGGGAGAATGATGAGCAACGCTGAAACACTTTCTCCTTCTAGAATTTAGTAAAACGCAACTTAATGTAGGAATCAGCCTTTGGCTCCAGTCCCAATTATGTGCTTTTGCTTTTACAGTGCTCCAAACTGATGATGGTGGCGTCTGTCCTTGCAGACAACAAATATACAATCTTTAATCAGCCTTGGGTGTCCTGCCAGGTATGGTTAATGACCTGAGTTGCCAGCCAATCAGCTTATAAGATCTGTGTGAGAATAACTTACATCACTGACCATCTCTTGGACAAAGCTGTGAGGTCAGTGCAGCTCTGCATCATTGACAGACTGATTAAGCAGCTATTTCTGACTCAGTGTGAGTACAACCTCCTGTCCTTCAGTAAGTTAGTGATAGAGCCAATTAAAGACTTCCAGGAATAACTAAAGTAATGAGTTTGTTGTTTGGCAACACTATTGCTTTGTTTTTTTAAGGCTTATCTACCTGTTTACTGTCTTCTTCTTGTGATGACTGAAGCATTGCAACTGCAAAATATAATTGCATTTTTTTAAATGGCCAAGGATCAACACAACTTTAACAGAGCCTGTAGATTAAAAACACATACTACAAACAAAAAGTCAATACATTACGAAAAAGATTTCAAATGTTAGTTCGCTCCTCTGCCTCCTATGTAAGGTCTATTCAGCGGTGCTGGGGAGGAGGGTCCACCATGTTGTTGAACCTCGGATTCAGGAGGAGCAGTATGGTTTTCGTCCTGGTCATGGAACAGTGGACCAGCTCTATGCCCTCAGCAGGGTTCTCAAGGGGGCATGGGAGTTTGCCCAACCAGTCTACAGGTGTTTTGTGGATCTGGAAAAGGCATTCGACCGTGTCCCACAGGCCTTCCTGTGGGGGGTGCTCCGGGAATGTGGGGTACCGAACCCTGTTATACAGGCTGTTTGGTCCCTGTATGACCGGTGTCGGAGCTTGGTCCGCATTGCCGGTTGTAAGTTGAATCCGTTTGCAGTGAGAGTTGGACTCTGCCAGGGCTGCCCTTTGACACCTTTTGACAATTTCTGACAACTTTTATGGAAAGAATTTCTAGGCGCAGCCAGGGCATCGAGGGGATCTGGTTTGGTCGCCACAGGATCGATTCTCTGCTTTTTGCAGATGATGTGGTTCTGTTTGCTTCATCAGGCCTTGATCTCCAGCTCTCACTGGAGCGGTTCGCAGCCAAATGTGAACGGCCAGGATGAGGATCAGGACCTCCGAACCAAGACCATGGTGCTCAACCAGAAACGGGTAGAGTGCCCACTCCGGGTCGGAGAATAGGTCCTGCCCCAAGTGGAGGAGTTTAAGTATCTCGGGGTCTTGTTCACGAGTGAGGGAAGGACGGAGCGGGAGATCGACAGGCGGATCCTCACCTATGGTCACGAGCTGTGGGTAGTGACAGAAAGAACAAGATCGCGGATACAAGCGGCTGAAACGAGTTTGCTCTGCAGGGTGGCCGGACTCTCCCTTAGAGATAAGGTGAGAAGTCTGGCCATCCGGGAGGTAACACAGAGTAGAGTCGCTGCTCCTCCGCATAGAGAGGAGTCAGCTGAGGTGGCTCGGGCATCTGGTAAGGATGCCTTCTGGACGCCTCCTGGGGGAGGTATTCCGGGCATGTCCATCTGGGAGGAGGCAACGGGGAAGACCCAGGACACGCTGGAGAGACTATGTCTCTAGGCTGGCCTGGGAGCGCCTTGGGGTCCCCCCAGTAGAGCTGGACCATGTGGGGAGAGGGAAGTCTGGGCCTCCCTGATCCAGCTGCTGCCCCCGTGACACAACTTCAGATAAGCAGCAAGAGATGGATGGATGGATGTATGGATGTTAGTGGTGGTTCACAGACTACAAGTAGGTCAATTCTATGTCCACTGGAAACACTTGTTTGTGCTGTCCTCTAATTTGAGCACTTTTTTTAATGTGTTAGTAAGTTTTTGAACTGTGTTTTCAAAATGCTGTCTATGTTTTGTCAGTTATAAAGATTTATTCATTTATTATACATACCACTTATCTTGCACCTGCACAATTTGTCACAAGGGTGGGGGGCAATCAAGGGTGGGGGGCAATCAATGGGAAAGAGGGAGGGTGCACCTTGAACCAATTATCCAGGTGGATACAAACAACCATTCACCCTCTCTTATGGACAGTTTAGGTCTGTGGGAGAATCAAGAAAACCTGAATAGAACTTGTGCACAGAAAGCCCCCAGTCATCCCTTTGACTTGAACTTGTACGTTCATGCTGAGAGGCGATAACGTAAATCACTGGTCAGTTTAGCAATAAATTGAACAAAGGAGGGTTTTTCTTGGACAGTAAGTGACGGTTGAGTAAGTATTCTGAAGAGTCAAACACCAGGCTTCATGTCCTCAACCTCGTATGCACCTTGTGTACACATGACTGAATTATGTATGCATCGAGGTACATTTCTCTATGACAAGGGGAATGATGTGAATTTGTATCTGCATTTTCCAAATCAGACTATAGCTTCCCTCTCAAGGCTTTAATCCTCAGCCCCAAGACCATCAACACCTTGATATCATTCTTTTGATGAAAAAAATTGTGAACCACCAATTGGGGTGTAAACAATTCAAATTTTAATAATGGTGATGAAATTTCTGCTGGTGGATCTCATTCCTCCAAGTATTCTTTGTAACCCATTTCTACAGACTGTCTAAATCTAGAAGCCCTTATAGTGATTATTCCCTTTAATTTCAGTCAACTTATGAGACACCACAGCCACTGGGTTGGGTCACAATAGATAGTGATGTAAAGAACGGCAAAGTGATGTAATGGACCACCTCTTATCTGAGTAGAGCAGCCACAATCTTACATCTGTCTTCCCAGGACTTTCTTGTCTACCTCAACCGTCTCCAAATTACCAAAATTAGACTGAAAATATTGTGCCAAGCTTTAAAGATGTTTGTATTACATGTCTGCCTATTTTTGTGTTAAGATTAAATTATATTTGAACGCAACCATTGTATCCCTTAAAATAAAAAGTTCCCAACTCAGTTAGCATTACCGTCAGCTATGCTTATATCGTCCTGATGCAAGATGATCCTCCATGAGAGGCAGAGATTTGGGATATGGTTGTCAACAAGAAAAGAACCAGAAAAGCAGCCTTTCCACACCTCTCCGGCCATTTTGTCAGGCGGATCACTGTTAATTTGTACTCCTAGATGGAAACCTGAGTGGCCAAAGAGGAGTCAGAAGGATGTTTCAATAGAGGAAGCACATTGTAACGTGCATAGTAATGATCAATGAGTGTCATGGCAAGATGAAGTAGGGAGAGCTGAAAAGCCCACAAGCTGTTATTAAAACTGATCTGCAAAGAGATATTCTGTGATAGGATGCAGTATGAAGCAGCAAGGAAGAAAAACATCTCATCCTGCATCTGTGGCTACATGAACCTAAAAGTGAGTTGAAAAACTGAATAGACCAACAATTGACCAAAGTGACCTATTGTCAAGGTAAAATGCAAAATAAAGCTTCAACTGTGTGTCTGATCTGTCCACTTATAAAACTCTTCAAAAAACGGTTCATAAAATTCAGCATTTTATATGAGCTAATGTTTACACATGCACTGCCATCTCAATTACCTCTTGAATTGTACTAATCAATAGTCAACAAAAAAATGCATTCAATTGGTTACCACCCAAGACATATTATGCATAACCAGCTGTCTCTCTTTTATACATAAAAAAATCTGAGCTTTCCTACGTTTTAAATACTGAGTATTACAAATGTTATGCCAAAGACATTCAGTTGATTTATTGTTGAGCTACAGTACCCTGATATTTGTAAAGATGAGTCCTATCATGTGCTACCTTCTTCCTTTTGCAGTGCGCCAAAGAGCTGTCATTTTTTCTTCTAGTATATGAGCAAATTTTGATATTTTTGTGTTGTGAAATCCTCCCTTGCCCCATTTAGAAGGTTTGAAGATGAACCAAGAGGAAAGTCAATGAGAAGATGGGACATTACAATGCTGATAACAGGCATGGGAAATCAAAAGAATGTCGCGATAAAGAGAGATGATATCATAGGACATACGTAGAGGTCTCCGGAAGCGTGACACTATGGTAGACATTTGGAACTGGGGAAGTGGCCGTGTAAGACATCTGACTCTGTCTCTCTATTGCCTTGCAGGAGTAAAACCTTAAACACATGTGTCAGTCTCAAAAATTACAAACTGGGTGGGAAAAACACAAAAACATACACACAGCTGCTGCCCACATCCCCTGACACATCTAAACATCAGCTGCTGGGAAGCACGCTAGCATAGAGAAGCACATGCTTGTGCATCCACAAACGCAGATACACACAGGCTTAACCGGAGGAACACTCTGTCCTATCAATAACCATCTAGGGGAGACAACAGTTCAGAACTATCAAAACATTGGCCAAAGCAACACATCCAATGGGGCTGGATGATAGCTACAGAATAATAATGCAAATATATAACATTTTTAAAGATCATTTGTTGCCAGTAAAACTATCAAATTTTAGAAAAAAAAAAACACACTTAAGTCATCATAAGGAGATGTCATGCATTGGAGGGACAGTTCACTCTGTTATAAAAGGCAAATCTCTTCTTTGTGTCATTTTTCTCATATTTGGGAGATGTTGATTTTCTCTCAATGCAATGAAAATGAAGTGAGCTTTTCACTTAGAATTTACTGTCAGCAGTATTATGAGGAAGGATTTTCCCTCACTAAATACTGAATTTGGTCAAAAAAGTGGGTAGATTCTTATTCACTGAAATAGAGAGTTTAGATATCTTTGGCACCACGAGAACTCCATTCAAATCAGTTTGCATTTAAGCTGAGAGAATACCATTTCTTATCTCCAAAATTCAGTACCTCAGCAAAAATGTTAGATTGATCAAGATAAATAATACAGGGAGATATTTTGGAAAAAATATATCTGGATTATGGTGTGGCATTGTGTTATAAGTAATTACGACAATAATCTATTGCATAATTAGAAGTGGAGTCAATCCCTGACACAAGAAGTGGCTAAAGTTTTTAGACCAACTACTGAATGAGTGTACAGCAAAAATAAACATTTTTAGGTCATTCAATTTAACATTTACTATTAAAGTTATTATTAAAGCAAAAACAATAATGTTAATTGTGGCTGATCAAGCCACTCTCGCCTAGATCAAGAGATCAATGATGGGCCAGCATCAATCTGTGTTTACACTTGGAAATAATTAGAAGTCTAATTTGATAAGAAAAGTTAAGAGATAAGATAGAACTTTGATGATCCTACAGTGGGGAAATTCAATTAATTATACAACCATATATAAATGGCATTGTTACTATATTAGAAGTTCAGCAAAAGACACTACAATGTCACCTTCATGGGAAGATGTATTTCTGTTTAGAAATAATAAAGACCAAATCTTTTATTGTCCATGAAAACATGCGAATCATAAGAGCTCCTATGCCAATTAGACGAACCATCTGACAAACCACAACTTTCATATTTTGTCAGCTGAGTTAATTTTTCAAATGTATTTTTGATTTAAAATCTGAATAATCTGTGAAAAATTGATTTTTTTCTTTCTGGCACAATGTGTATTTTTCTTTTCTAAAACCAGTGATGGCATTGATTTGAAAAAAATCCATATTGATTTGGTACAGAACAGAGGCCAAATTAGCAGCGTAACTTGTCGCGAGGAGCAAATTGGGCCAACAAATAATAGCAAAACAAGAGGCTTTAAAGCACTGATAAAAACCCTGGAGTAGAAGTGTTTGTCAGGGTCAATACGGTTTGAAAAAAACTGTAGATTATCAAGTATTTTAGTTCTATTTTAGTATCCTATAGTTTGCTTAATACACAACATTTAATTTTAGGAGCTATTTGATGCGCTTCATCTCAATGCCTTCAATATTTTATACACTGTGAGACGACCAAAGTGTATGTAAAAAAAAAAGAATAGTAGGCATAATCATAGGGAGCCGGCTCCAAAACAACTTTGTACTACCACATTGCATGTTGATATGCCCTTGACACCCAAACATGTAGATTTACGAACATTCCTGTTTACAACTCGCCGTGAAATAAAGCTGTTGTGCAGCCATTAAAATACAATCTATTGAGGTGCATGCCCCACTGAAGGGCGACGGGTTGTTTTCAGATATTTAGCATTGTGATAAGGACTCACACCACTTACTCTGAGTGACATCTATGACAGCATCAAACAGCAGGTTGGCCTCTGAACGGCAGCCTGTTTATTTGCTGTTATGGCGGCCGTGTATATATCACATCATATGGTGTTCACGCATCAATCGTTTGACGGCAAGAAAAAAAAAAACAACCAAACCCAACATAAACAGGGGCATGATCCTAATCACTCTAAATTCAAGTGAACCGACTAAATTAAACAGATTAACCCATCCATAAAACAGTCACTGTAAACATGTTCAGTTACAATCATGCCATTAACAGCGACGTGTCATGCACCGTTATTTCTACACTAAGCTAGACCAAAATTACCTCAGCAAATAATTGCTTCTACGTTTTCACAGACTGAGTGACTGTAACTTTCGAGAGCGCAACTTAATTTCCCGTTATCGGTATAACAACAGGATGATCAGTCATGGTTTCAGCGTTCACCGGAATAAAATGCTATTTACAACAGTGTTGTGGATGACCGACAACGTTAGCAGTGCAGCTAACGCTAGCCAGATCCAACAAAACACGTTTAGCGACCGTTAAGTACCGTATTCACGTTCGCTGTCAGACTGGCCAGCTTCTTGACCTTAGCTTGACAACAAGCTAGCTAGCTATGGTCGCAATAATAATTTAAAGTAATGTGCAAATGAATGTTATGTCTCACATTGTTTCACGTCCAGTCGTAGTAACAGTCTGCGTCTTCCTCTCTCAACTGCTGCTCTGCGTGCGACACACTGACGTTAGTTCGACACAACTACCGTTTCGGTAGCCTTTGAAGCTAACGCTAGCTAACCAGCTAATATCACGATTTGACGTTACGCAGTCTGTCCGGTTACAGGCATCGAGCTGTCACAACAACAACAAACCCGAGAGGTAACCGGGTCGACACTGGGCTGACTTCAACGAAAAACCCGATAGATATGCTCGATCGACTGGATTACCGCATGGATGTCTGTACTGGGTACTCCGAACTCGTTAACGGAGGAAAAAAAATAACCAGAAGGCTAACGTCATTACAATGAAGCTAACGCAGACTGTTTAGCTTTTAAAGTTCATTTGTATGACAGCAAGGCTTTGGCGCCACCCACCGTCTGGTTTAGCTCTCTTACATCTGGCCGCTGCGTTTGACTCCGTTAATACACGCATCAAGAGTCCTCAATTTGGATATTCTGGTTCAATAATTCATTTTAAGTCACTTTGATTACCATAGGAACGCATACAACTACTGTTTAAATTTGACTCTAAAAAGATGTTTGGTTCAATTGGTCCTAATGACGGAAAAGTATAGAGACAAAGTACTTGTGGACCAGAGCTCCTCTTTTGTCACACATTAAGTTTCATTGCAGATGCGTGTGAATATATTTTGGAGACTTTAATGGAAGTACTGGAAGCTGTGATGTCACAAAGTTGAAGCACATTGTACATGATGTCAGTGTAAATCTGTGAAAGGATGGCTGGATGGGGCAAGCCACACGCCCTGGAAGGGTAAGCTGTTATGTTGCAATATAGAGAGCACACCGTATGATGTTCCATGAAGGCACTGACAAAAGGAGGGTGACCTGTAAACAGGGAAGCTATAAATGGTGTCCCTCTGAATTATAAATTATATGTACACTAGAAATTGTGCAGATATAAATTAGAATATTCAATATCAACATAGTATTTGTCACCATGAGGGTAAGATAAGACGAGAAGCGACGAGTGGAGTTAAAATAAGAATGGATAAGTCACAGCAGAGGGGTAAGTCTGAGCAGAATCATAATAATAATAATAATAATAATAATAATAATAATAATAATAATAATAATAATAATAATAATTATTATTATTATTATTATTATTATTATTATTATTATTATTATTATTATTATTATTATTATTATTATTGTTACTGTTATTAGTATTATTATTATCATCAATATATAATTTATGTCATCTTTGTAGAAAATAGATCTAGATTATAGATAATAGACAGATCATGGACGTTTTACATTCTTATGTCATGCCAATGCTTAGCCCTGGCGCTATTTGCTGCCGCTGCTCGCCAGTTACTAACGTGTACTTATCTGTCCTTGTGTGTCAAGGAAAGCGCTTTCAAATTAAAGCGAATTATTATTTTTATTAATACCATTCAAGTCATATTGTCTGAAATTCATACTTTGTTGGTCTCTCCACATACAACAATAAGCACACACGCACACTCGTAGACTGACAATTCGACCCAGGCTTCAATAATGAATACAACCTCTGGATCCCTTTACAACACTTTCCCATAAAGATCAGACTGTCCAACTTCTTATCCTTTCAATAATCTTGGTTGACAACATATTTTCATCAACTTACATTGACAATGTTAGGAGTACGACTGACCTATTGCCTGCCAGCCCCCCATTGAACCAACTTTTATGAATACATTCACATCTATCAACGTACTTATCTTTTCATTGTTTCCACTCTCTCTGTGTTAGCAAAACCAGTTTGATCATAGATCTTTTCCCGAATAATTCTTTACTTGGCTAGAAATCTTCCGTCTTTTTTTACTCAACACAAATAGTCAGGTTGTACCTGCAGCACGATTGGAAGTAGAACAAATGCTCAGTATTTTTTTTACAGTATTTTAAACCAGGTCCATCAATATATGTTATTCGAGGTCAGGGAAGCGCTTCGTTTCTTCGTAGAATTCCCAGCTACTGTAAATGCAACACAATTTTAGAATCCAAATGAACACGCTTGATTGGCTGTGGATTTATCAATGAGGTAAGAATCAACCAATCAGCGAAGAGTTTTTTGGTCGTTGCCAGCAACCAGCGTTTACATGCTCATGAAGCAGGAACTGGTCGTGCAGGTCAACCGGAGGTGGAAAAGAAGGTTCTCTCGAACGATGACCTATTATTTCACATTGTTTTACTGTCCTGATACGACCATAGACTAATAAGCAACTGTTTCATCGAACTACTTTTGTCAGAATGAATCTCGGGTGAGTGTTTTGCTAAGCGAACACTTGGTTGCTAAGCTAACATGGCTGTATGTGTCGCACTGAAAAGCATGGGGATTATTTTTAATGACCTGCGAGACGATCGTAAAATAAAGATTCTCCCCATTAAATGAAGCCTGGATTAACTGCACTTGTTATCGACCCTTGTAAAACAATGCTGACCAACTTGCGATGAAACCGCTTGCGCTTGGATTTTGTTTCGGATTACAGTCATCAGTAGGTCATTATGTAAAGATTGCCGATGAGTTGTTAGAAACTAAATAAACGCATGCCGGAAAAAAATAAAATCCAAATTAGACCAGGGATTAAATCATCTAAAAACCCAAGCGTTAGTGCAAGCGTCTAACTTAGCTACATCTATCAATCCGCAACGAGCTCATTTATAGTATAAAACCTTTTAGTTACACTTGACATGACATCTAGAGTAAGCCTGGGTGTAAACACAGATGGCCAAACAAATAGCTCATCTTTCACGTCCATAACATCGTTTGGGAAGGAATTGTTTCTATTTTTTATAAAAACGAAACTAAATAAGTAGTGCTGTATCTAAAGGAAAATAGTAGAACAGAAGGTTCATAAGAACACACCATTTACTTAGCTTCAAACCAGAAAGACAACTCATATTACAGAGACCAAGGTCTGCAAAAGGATTATGATATGAGTGGATGTGGAAAATAAATATAAATTTATGAAACAAAAATATCCACAGAACATTTTCCTTACACTGCAAGCCTTGCTCTCCTGATAACATAGGATATAAAGTTAAATAATGCAAAATAATTGATCTGCTTCCCACTGGTTGAGCAGTTTAATGGGACTACTTTTTGTCCCAGGATTAAAACTAACCCTGGAGAAACTGCTTTTAGCCAGTATGCTGTCCAAGGGGTACAACCAGCAACACTCAGATCATTGATCTGTGCTGTTTTTGACCAATTTTATTCTGTTGTTTGTAGATTACAGATATGTCTTTTTCATGCTTTTTCGTTTGGTTGTACATTCTTTCGTGATATTGTTGCACGGAATAATAATGTTTCGATACATCCTCCTTTACTGTGATTTTTTTTTCTTTTCTTTTTGCTCAGAGATGGCCTGCTTTTTGAACTTGACAATGGAAAACCCCGGCTGATTGTCCTCAATCAAGGTAAGTTACTTCTTTTTTTATTTTTAATACTATCTCCCTAAGGTCGAGAGTAGTTTCCACAATAGTAGTTCTAGAAAGAGAGAACCATTACCATCTCATTGGAGCTGGATTGTTGTTGAAAAGGTCTTGTAGCACAATCTTCAGGAAAGAATCCGATTCCTGCTTGTCTAGTTTAAAGAATATGATGTTTTTGTGCAAAGGAAAAATATTCTTGACTGACCACATCCTTATGTTTTCTATGCTGTAGGACTCGAGAAGAATCTAGCAAGGGTAAGAATAATAGCACAGTCCATTCAATATGAATTCACAAGTCCCACACAAAAAATAAATCGATCAGCAAACTAATACTCATGTACTTGGTTTGCCAAAAGGGATTGTCTCTGACAGTCATTAATTACCAATTTTCAGTTAATTTACTCACTGAACATAACACAGTTTTGTCGTTGCTGTAATTGCTGTAATTGTCAAAATTAAGAGATTCGGGACAATTAGATCAATGACAGTTCTAGTTTTTATATATTTGTCTGATCTATAATCTTAAAACAATTGTTGCAGCTGTCCTGCAGGCCCTCAGCGGCCAACGTTCTGAGCTGCAGGCAGCCATCCTGCGTGGAGGATGTGCAAGTTGAGCGAGTGTCGAGGCAGCAGACTGGGCGCCACAGAGATGCGAGGGTGAAGGCAGGAGGAGCCTCCCATAGGGCTGCACACGAGGAGAGAATTGCCGACATTACATCATTCACAGCACAGCAGCATCACACTGCTTCCAAGGTGAATATCCGATTTCAACAAAAAACATCAAGTGCTAGCATGTCCAGGAAAGAAACAAATTCCTGTGGCCTACTCATGTCTTTTTCTCTGTCACGGTCAGATTAAAGCTTCGTACATAAATCCAAAGAAGTACTGAAAAGAACTACATGGGGTTGCAGTAAACCTGTAGCTGGTATCTTCAATTGTCTGTAGGAAAAGATAATTCCCAAATTAGAAGAAAAATATTGAATAACAGACCTCAAGAGAATCATAGCCGACAAATATTTTATCCAGGAAATGGATCCACTGTGATCGACCGATGATCTAAAAAACAAAAAAACATCAATTTAATATTTCAGAATGTCCTTCAGATTTGAATATTTCTTGCATTTTTTTCATGATTCTTAAAAATCATTGAGTAATAGAAAATGATTTACAAGCAGTAAACACCCCACTTGGCCTCAAAACTCTAGAATTACATCTAACCAATTCATATATGATATACCGGTACATTTACACACGCTTATTTATCCAGCTCACCTCTTGCTCATTCACATCCCCCCAACTGTGTTCTGTTGTGGAAGGTGAAGTCCGACAAAAGCAAACACAGCCTCACAACTGGATCCCACAGAGAAAAGGGGAAAACAGGCTCTTATCAGAGCAGCTGGACTCAAGGTGGCAGCGATGTGGGACTAATGGACACCCTGGTCAGTGGAGATGTAGGACTGAAGGACAACATTGTGTGTTTGACCAAAGAGGAGCTGCAGAAGATCATCAACGCCGTTCAGATGTCAGGCAATAGCCGACAACCAGCAGAGGAGCTGAGGTCACAGTGTAGAGAGGGTGAGTGACTGCTCAAGTTTTGGTGTTTGTCAGCAATATAAGAATAAGAATAAGGGACATTTTCCCTTTCTTCTTCACCGTCAGGACATCAAACCGTATCAAAATCGGGCTCCTCTATAAATGAAGGTGGAGTAGAAGAAATGACGGAGGACAGACAAGGAGGATGTGATTCAACAGAAAGCTCTCAAGATAAAGATACCAGGTACAAGCTGAGCAGGGAAAATGTTTCCCCAAATATTAGCAGAACATTTTTCTGTTTCTTTTTCGCTAATACACATCGCTTCATGTGTCACAATGGAACAATAGACTATTTTTGAAATTTCCCCACTAGGATGATTAAAAGAATATTCTATACTATTCTATCAGCAGCATTATAGGTTTAAAGAGTAGTCATCAGTTTATAACAATGAAATAATATAAGCTCATAAGTTTAGAGATCCAACTCAAACATAGATAACTAAACAAAAAGCACACAAACCTTTTTTTTTTTCAATTAAGCCGAGTAAACTTATTACAGATCAAACATACTATGTGATTTGTACTTACCATTGTCCTTCTCTTACAATGTCACCACATGCTGCAATATTGATATTCAAAGAAATTGACAGGAAATAAGATATAACTTCGAAACGAGAAGAAATATATAGGGAAAAAAAGATGGGCGTTAACTTATAATCAGTAAGAAATGGATTGAAAATACCATGGAAGTGAAAAACAAGCAAGAAATCAACTGAAATTTGTTAAATATTTGAACATTTGAATTAATTTCCAAAAATGATAGTATATTCTGTAAAGGAAAGAAAATTTTCTTTCAAAAACATTGAGGGCGTTTAATCGTAAAGTTTGATTGTTTTTTTTCTCCTTCTAATATATCTAATGAATAACAGTGATGCTGTGGCTATCCAGGTCTATTGGATGTCTGTTCAGCTGGATGGAGGAGCGAGAGTCTGAAAGCAGAGCAGCTCTGGAGGCCAAGAAGGCTCAGTGGAGGAGGGAACTAAGTAAACACACTGTTTCATTAATCCTAATGTATTTTAACACTGATTTTACAAAAGCTGTTTAATGACACAAATTATAATATTACATTGAATAACATTGACATTTCCAACGTTCTGTGGCCCTGGGTTTCTCATATTTTTGATGTGTCATCCCCCCATTATGATTTCCTTGCCAAGAACTTTCTTCATGGCTTCCTTAGGTGTTCTGTCCTTGTTCTACCCATCCACACATTTGATTTATCTGCCTTGTGATTGAATCCTATTCACAAACCCAAATTCTTTGCCGGAAATTTCAACATGCATAAAGCATAGCACATCCTGTTGGTCAATACAGGACTACAGGACTGCAGTATCTTTAATAGAAAATGGTGTCATCAGTATATAGATTATTCTATACTTAGCTTGTGATTACATGACAAAAAATAATTTTTTAGTCCTTTTTTCTTCTTTTAAATCGATCAACTCGTACATTCTGCGGTACAACCAAGTAGCCCTGTCGGTACATGTACTGTTCTGTGATATTAACTGAACTGAATGTTCCAAAGCTTGTATTTAGTAGCGGATATCTAAGTATCTATTTTGTTCAATGATGTGTGTGTGTTTCTCTCAGATGAGCAAGTGGCTCTGAAGCAGCAACCGCGGAAGCGGTATTCAAACCCTGTTCGACTTCAGGTAAAGACATTTCAGATGATTGTTGTTTCCACTACAGGAGGAACAAGTACATTTAGATACAACAGAACACATTAAACGGAATAATAAGTGATTTTTAAATGGGCGGTTTTCCCAAGTGTGAAATGTCACTACACCCATATGTGGTTTGCAATTGCCAGGTAATGTATTTATGTGGTCCATTTGTTTGTGTAATTGTGGAATTTATTAAAATGTGTATATTTAAACCAATTTTATTGTTTTCAGAAGCTTGAAAAAGCGATGTCGACCTTAGCAATTACTACCTTAAACGTAACATGAACTGAGGATAGGCAGATTATTTGCCAAAAATGAAACGCTAATAGAAACAAAATTGCACAGAATTACCAACACACTAACAGACAGAAGAGTTACCTTTTATAATTCGCAAAAAAGCAAAATGCATAAACATCCTCACGACACAGTGTAAAAGGTGAGCGAATTTGTCGCGAAACATTTTTGCAATTTTTGCTTATTTACATCGGAATTCCTTTCTCTAAATGTTTGGGTATGGCCTATAAACACAGTGACATTTATATTATTATGCTGAAGACAAATTCCTTCTCTTGTGTTACTGAGGAGATTCTGTGAAAAATATTGATTTTTAAATCGAGCTTTGGTGATCAGTTTTCTCTTTATTGCCCAGACCCATTTCACTATCAGTTCAACCTGAAGTAAAAACAAAAGACACTTAATCGTTAATCATTATTAACAGTCACTGTGCGTGTGTGCGTGTGTGTGTTTGTGTTACAGGCCGAGAGGGACACAGATGTCATGTTATCAGTTCCGAGCTCCTTCAGCCACAGAGAGCAGCCTGCGGCCATCAGATCCAGCCTCAAACTTGGGGTAAATGTTCCACACTGCAGCCTTTCCCTACCTCTGTTTTCACTTGATGAAAAATAAATCCACAAATATTCTACTCATTTTTAAAAGAACACCTCTGACTTTTGCAGTAGTAACATTTTATCGTGTATTTTCACTCTAAACCATGTCATGTGTGTAGGAGATCACGCCCATTGAGGATGGACAGAATATTGAGAGGAGGGCAGAGGAGAGGAGACGTTGGCTGGAAGAGCTGAACCGTCAACGAGAGGAGACGACTGAGCGTCGGAGACAAGAGAAAGCCCTGCAAAGCCAGGTCCAGCAGAGTCAAACTACAGAGTCCAATGGAGAAATTGTAAAAACGAGGGCCAGTGTGGACAGAGAAGAAAACCAGGTCCAGATCCAGAAAAAAATACGGCCACCCCCAGGAACATTCACTCTGCAAACTCCAGCCAGTTACTTAAGAAAGTGTTGGAAATCTGAAACAAATATAATTGATGACCAGCGAAAACTTCGACCCAATAGAGAGAGAGAGAGTGCAAAGTCTTAACTCTTGGTCCATGAACAACAGAGGCACTGCAGACAGAGAGAGGTCAACTGAGTAGAATTCTGACTCAGGTCATTGCTGGCTATGTTCAATTGAAACCCTCTAGGGGGATGAAACCCATCAATCAGGCCAAGTGAATCCTCTTTTTCTTTTGGCTTTTCCCTTCAGGGGTCGCCACAGCGAATCTACGTCTTCCATCTATCCCTGTTCTCTGTATCCTCCTCTCTCACACCTACTAACTGACGGATCAATTCTACCCAGCAGACCGAGGACCATGAGCTCTGGGCGTCTCACTTCGACTCTCTCCAGCATCGACCTCCGGTCCAGCCTGCAGCCCCTCCTGCTGGCTCTGAGCGGGGGGACTGGGAGCCCTCGTCTAGCCTGTCTCAGCTATGGGATGCTACCAGCAGCTGTGGGGCAGAGAGTGTAAGAGGAGCCAGTGTTGATGTGACCAGCAGACACTCAACCAGAGCCAGGTGACAACTTCATTTACACAAAGAAAACAAGTACCTGTAAGACTAATTTAATATCTTTTAAGTATCATTGTTTTTCAGAAACACTTGACACAGTGAGTCCGATCTGTTTGATATATACATTTTTCAACGTATTTATTATGTTAATTATCGCAAAATTTTCAGGACATTTTCTTGTAATATTGAAGTATTTTTACATTCTTGGTAATTTTTTGGAATATCGTGCAAATATTTTCCTTCATGTAATGCTTCTTAATATGGAATTTCTCCCTAATATTGTGTTTTGTGTTTTCAGTAAATTTAGGATATTTTGGGAATAGACTGGAGCTAATATTCAGGGTATTTATTCCTAGATAATTATTTTCATTAGGAAAGAATTGCCAAATAAAAACAAAACAAAACTGGTATATAAAATGAAAATGACAACAAAGTATTACACAAAAACTTCAACTGACTATTTGAAATGATAAAATACGATTTCAAATCAAGTTTTATTTTTCAGGTCAAGGTTCCGTGTCCCTCTGTCTCATCCATTTTAATCCCTGTCTGAATATGATGTGAGACTTTACATTACAGCATTACATTATTGTTTCTGTCTTCTGTCCAGCTACTCGAGGACGATGACAGCCCTGTTGGATCCCGTCCAGATAGAGGAGAGAGAGAGGCGGAGGCTGAAACAGCTAGAGCAGCAGGTTAGAGAAGGAGGAAAACAAACATCAACTCACACTATAAAAGTTTGTGTTGAAAGAGCTTACGGTTTTAAATATCCACTGCAGCGTGCGATCGAGGCCCAGATGGAGGAGCGTCGGCAGCAGAGGGAGCAAGAGGAGAAGAGGAAGAGGGCTGAGGAGGAGGAAGAAGAAAGGAGATTGGTGCAGGAGAGGGAGAAGCTGCAGCGTCAATATGAAAACGATGCTATGAGGGAGAGACAGAAGGTAAGGAAGCACCATAAACCAGTCACCAAATGTCAGAGGTCTTCAATCATGGCCGTCATACTTTGGGGTTTACAATATGACACACTACATGTGTGTTTTCTAAGTGTTACCAACTTCAGGGCGCAGAGAAAATTTTGCTTCACTGTTTCAAATAGCTGTGGGGCAAAGGAATAAATTGGCTTCAATGTGTGTTGACTCAAGGCAACTGCATTTATTCTACTGATTCAAATCATTTTTTTTTTTATTGAATGCTCTTCCTATTCAATGAACTGTCATGTACCAAAATGTGTCACAGCCGATTTACCGATAAATATTCATAAGGCTTCAGTCATGGACGAACATTCAATAATATTCCACACACGAACATATAAACACCTCAGATATTGCAACTGAATAACAGCTGTTTCAACTTGCGGTGTGTGGGCAATTATGGTACTTCATATCACTGGTAAATAATTGTAGTATAAAACATCAACTTGTCAATGTTGATGCATATTTAAATGTGTTCTGTTTCTCTCTGTGAGCATTTAAGTCTCTTTACATAAAGTACTACCACATAGCGGTCTTACAAGGCAACAAATTCATCAGGCGAAATTTGTGGTTAGCGTTGAAAACATTTTCAGCGCTTGTTTTACTAATGAATCGATAACATGATCTTTAATGGTGCGCAGAATTCATTCACTGTTTCACATGACTGTGTAACTATTTCAGTACACAAGTACAAGTAAATTAATTGAGCAATTACCCATTTACTGTCAAAATATTTCAAACGTAGCCAAATAATTACCTAAAAAAAACAAAAAAATTGTTGAAAGTGTGTATAACATTGTGTGGAAAATTACACAACAGCAAGACGGCCGCTAAAATTAGTAAAACCTTGCTGAAACTATGAAAAGAAAACGATAAAAAAACCTTAAAATCTGAAAAAAAGCACATAACTGCCTAAAAGAATTACAAAGTTGACTTAAATCAGCATACATTTCCTGGAGAAAATATTGTAAACATTACCTGAAAGATGATGATTAAGAAGAAATAATTTAATTTAACATCCACCTACTTACTGTAATAATGCAATAAAAGATCAGATTTTAAATATTTATAAACTGCTTTTGAATCCGGCAACATTATAGACACACAATTCAAACCTTAGTGCAGTGCCATCTGCAGAAAAGCCATGATTGGGCCTTACTGCTCTCAGAACATCCATCTATCATCTGCCGCTTATCCTGGTCTCGGGGTCGTGGGGGATGCTGGAGCCTTTCCCAGCTGTCACTGGGCGAGAAGCAGGGTACACTGGTCACCAGGGACAACAACAATCATTCACTCATTAATTCGGGGCGATTTTCCTAATTTTTTTGGACTGTGAACCCGAAGGAATACCACGCAGACACGGGGAGAACATGCAATCTCCACACAGAAAGGTCCCCTTGTCAGAATCGAACCGGGGTCCTTCGTGCTGTGAGGCCGAAGCACTAACCACTGTAAGCACCCAGTCACCAGTTTCCTGTGCGTCTCGTGCAGGACCTGGAGAAACACACCGATGACGGGAAACTGCAGGGGACTCTGGAGTCCAGTGGTGAGCAGAGCTTGCTTTTCACTTTTTGTGTAAATGCTGGTTGCTATAAAAATGGAACAAACAATTACACATCTATGTAGAAGATGGACCTGTAGTAAACCAGGTCTATCAAGAAGGGAAACATATTACTCTCTCATGTTACCCGTGGGTCACAGTTTGTTGAACATTGTGACGTGCCCAATGCTAAGCGTGTAGCTGTTGTTGGGCAGCTCATTACAGGACGGTCACATTGCCTCATTTGTCCTCCCACATCTGCCATGTTCTAGCAGCTTCCAGACCAGCAAGGGGTTCAAAGGAAATGGCCAGTGCTTCTGTGTTTAAGTACAAAGACACTGCTGTTCAAACAGGTGACTAAATCCTGGGCTACTACAGAACTCTTGCAATGGATGCTCCTATCCTCTGTTCGCACCTCACTGTAACAGACGTTTCCTCCTCTGTGTAGAAGCAGCACCTCCTCTCATCTCTGAGAGACATCAGACCCCTGAGGTCTCCGCTCCCTTTCAGCCACCTCAGTCTCTGGCAGAGGTCCCTCCAAACAGGAGTCGAGCGATGAAGACGGGCAAGGAGAACATCTGCCTGTCCAGTGCTGGAGTAGGAAAAGACCCGTATGAGGCGTTTGCCAGGACAGAGAGAAGCACAAAAGACAAGAGGCGGCCAGAGTGGAACACACAGAGGTCCAGACACATTTTCCCCAATCAAATGTTGATCATTTTCCCTCCTTATCTTCACAATCTGATTTCTGCGGGTGAACTTTTAGACTGATTCATTTATGATTATTCAATCTGGAACCCCTAATGTTGAATGGAGGAACGATAGAACCCACTGTGTGTGTTGGCTCCGTCTATACCTGTCACGTGTCGGTTCAGACCCAGCCGGCGGTATGTTCCAGCCTCGGAGCGCTACCCCATCGATCTGGTGAGGAACAGGCAGGAGAGTCGCCTGAAGAGGCAGGCAGAGCTGCTCGCCCTGCAGGAGAGGACCTGCCAGGCCGTGGCTGACCCTCTTCCTCCTCCTCTTCTGAACCAAGAGCAGCATCCGTGCTACATCCCCTCACAGTCGAGAACCAGTCCCAGGAAGGTTGGAGGCCCCGAACTGTCACGGCACTCAGTCATGTCTGTCTCCTCTGGCTGCGGCTGAAGGTCCATGTCTTGTGTTCCAGGTGGAGAGTCTGTCCAGCGGTCCACACCTGTCTGAAGCCGGCAGCTCTGAGAGGTAATGACAAGGTCTCACCTAATCAGAAGATGAACAAATGGGATGATAGCTGCAGGAAGAGTCTAATGGATTAATACAGAGAATAACCACATGGCTGCTCTACTTGTGGGAAGATAATTCTCCAGGAGGAAGTTGAAAGTGCATTAGGACAGTCGGATGAAACCTTCTGATGACAGCAAACCAAAAATGGATCTGTACAGCATGCAATTGCTCCTCTGCGGGATGTGGTGGTATTTTAGTGTTCTGTTGTGTTATCCTTTCAGACGCTCTCTGTGTCGCCAGCAAGTTTCCATCTCCCCTCCTCACCCTCCTGCCCTTGAGTTTATCCCTTTCGTGAGGACGGATGAGGTCGTCCACCTGGACCCGCTGCAGCCGCCTGACACTCCCCCACTTCCTGCACACTTAGGTTGGCCACATTCTACTCACATTACTGCAGTCATCTACCCGCTACTTCAGTCCTATTATAAATGTTGTCACAATAATTGCATGTTCTATTAAATTAAAAAGAATGTTTACGTCCCTCTTCTGGTCAGCAGCTCCTCCTCAGAGATCTGCGTCTCATACTCCTTCCCATCGAGACCCCCCCCACCACATACTGCTGCTTCGGGATCCTCACACCGCAAGACAGCAAGAGATTCTGAGAGGCCTAGCTCAGCTACGGCAGGTAATGTGCGCTTGTTTTCCCCCCTGTCTGGTCATACTGTGAAAGGATTATCATTAAATGTGCAACACAACATCTCTTGTAATGTAACAGCAATCCCGGATTAATGATCTGCAGAAGGTGTCACCAAAGACAGTGAAGAGCAAAAAACCTGAGCAAAGCCTTCACTATCTAAGACAGAGATGGAAGGAGAAGCAAAAGTGGAGCGGCAGGTTTTGTCGATCAGGCCAAAGATGCTAAATGAATTTAGATAAAGATTAATTGAATGGTAGGACAAAAGTACAACCGGATGTATAAAGCTTCAAAAAGATCAACTAAATTGTCATCAAATTATCATCTACGATGTTATTTGATTTACAAAGTACTTCCCCCCCCCCTTCAGACTACTTCTTTTATCAACCAGGACCTGAAAGTCACTTGATAGTTGCCGGATAGAAAATCCAAAACCACATCTAAGATGAACCACTTGGTTTCTGTGTGGAGGAAGTAGGGGGGGGGGGGGGGGGGGGGGGTTTTTTTTTTTCTTT
>CAAKHD010034081.1:243532-269291 GCA_901007705.1 Fistularia tabacaria | reverse complement strand
CCCTTTTCAGCCCAAAAACCTCTAAAAAAAAAATTTGGGTTTAACTCAAGGAAATTTAAAAAAAAAAAACTTTATTTAAAAAAAAAAAAAAAAAAAAAAAAAACATAAAAATTGACTCAAGTTAAAACCAGTTTGATACAGCGTCACATACTATAAATGACTCAACCTAACTTCTCCCAGGATAACAAACATTTTGTACAAAATCTTTTTTTATACAATATGTAATGAGTCCTGAAGCAGACATGTCAGGATGTCTTATCTTTTTCCATAACTTTTGTTTTAACCTCTAGAAATACATCTCGATGCAAAGACAACAAAATACACAGCTCTTCAAAAAAAACAAAAAAACCCAAGAAGTTCTCAAACAGAAAAAAAATTGGGACACTGAAAATTTGTTTCTCTAAAGGGTGAAGAGTTCATGATGCTTGACTCCCCCAGATTGTGGTGTGTTTGAGAAGGTTGGGAACGACAGTTATGCCCCTCAAAGGGACGTGAGCTGTTGATCAACTTCAAAAAGGCCATTGGGACGAATTTAAAATCCATCTCGTCACCCAAAGGTTCAGACCTATAACCGCCGGGTACTATGGAGGTCCTGTTTTTCTGAAGAACATAAGGGGTTTGAGGGCCATTAAAAATATCCAGAATTTCACGACTCATATTTCAACTTTGTTTAGCGAGAAAAATAAAATGTGATTCTGGAGAAAAATAGTCATTCTCACCTTCGATCATGTACCCTTTTCATTCAAAACTGTTTCTAACTAAGATGAGAGTTGCTGAAACTTTTCTGCTGATATCCGTCACGTGCTCAGCCCGGCACAGGTTTCAATCGGACCGTCATGGATAGTTGAATTAAATAGTGACTTCAGTGTGCCGCCTTTCCTCTCCACCTGCTGGATGAAGGTGTGCTTTGGGCACTACGTCCAAATCGATCTTGAACAGTCAGACCACAAATCACGTTTCCCGCGACAACTGTGGGGCTGCAGAAGGTCCGTGGTGTTTCATGCTGAACATCAGGCACTGATGTTGAGGAGAATCAGTTGAGAACCAAATGAAATTCCCTGCAGATTCCAGCAGGTGAAGCGGCTGTTTGAGTGGCGGCGGTTGATCACATGTCAAAACGGCTGCGATGAAATGCATCTGTGTATTGTTGTTAATTTACACCTCCCAAGCTTCAATCTCGGGTACAATATCCAGGGCGGGGTATTTTGAAGGGTTCCGGCTATGCGCTGCTGCGGACCAGGATGAGGGCTGGACGAGACTCCGAGTTGACCCCCACAAACCTTGGAAATTGCGAGCGGCGTTTACCTCCTATTGCTTATGACTCGCTGGATACTTTTGAGTGTAGCACAGCTTCATGTCAGTCCCTTTCGGCTTTTCTACATCCTGTCAAACCCCCCCCTTGGCCTCCCCCTGTGCCCCATGTTGCCATGGCCTGCAGGGGAGTGGTAACCTCCCAGCAGCCCGGGACCCACGAGATCTCTACCATGCTGCTGAAAGCCCCACACCAGCGCGCCAGCAGGGACTAGAGCCCTCGACCAGACGGAGGTCCCAGGGAGGCCCCTCACCTGGGGACTGTGGGCAAAGTGCAAACGGGGGCGCTGCATCAGATTGGCCCCCCACTGCTGCTGGCTATAAGGTGGCTGGGGGAAAGACATTCTCTGATGGAGTGGCTCATTCGGTTGATACTGCGGAGGCTGTCGAGCGGGTTTCGGTCGAGGCTGAGCGGGAATGGGGCCGCTCCCTTGCCCTGTTGCCATGGTGGTATGTCCTGTTGGCTGGGTGCTGCTGGAAGATTTCACGGCATCGTGTCGGGGAGCCGACACTTCTAGACTCGATGAAGCATCCCTGGAGAACCGAGAAGTGGCAGCAGCAACATCGTCAGACACAAAGCAACAAAAAGATCTAGCAGAAGGTAAATGAAGTCCGAGAAACTCAGTATGATGTCATTCTTGATTTTACACATATTGTATCCGTATAAAATAACAGACGTTTAAATGATGGGTTCCTCAAAATTGATTGCTGGTTTTCAGGTGATTCTTGACTATGTTAGATCATCCTGTACATTTGCTACGTAATTTTTTTTCGATGTTTTGCGTTTTCTTGATGCTCTAATAGCATAATTTTACTGATTTTAAACTTGACTACCAGACAACCAAAGAAAAAGAGAAATGAACACAAAAACAGAATAGATCAATAAAATTAGTTACCTTGATCTGCAATCATCTATTGGATGGTAGGTGGAAGGTCCTGCAGCCTGTTCTTGTTGGTCTGTTTTCACTTTGCTGTTATTGATGGTCTCAGTGTGGTCACATTGTTCCACAATCGCAGCCGTGATGAAATTGGATGTTGGGCTGGGTGGACGGAGAGAGTCGGACGTATTACTTTTCCAAGGAGTCTGTATATCTTTCTCCGCTCCAGGCTCGGCCCCTCCCTTCATCTGACCGACGGGCCCCTCCTCAGTAGCTGTCCGGAGGCCCGATGGTACCGACTCCAGACTAGTGGCCACGGCTTCCTCACCAGGAGTGAGCCGCGCCGTGTCAGAGGGGGTCATCTCATCTGATGGGGGCTCAATGTGAAGAGGTTGGGAGGTTTTCTTGGAGCCTGACTGTTGCTGTTCTTGCTGTGCCCTCCTCTCAGCCCGCAACTGTGAAATTGCCAAATGTAATATTGCAAGGTCTGAGTCTGAATGCTGGGGTACGCCATCCTTACTGGAGGCTTCAGGAACGAGCTGATCCGAGAAATGGGGGAGGCTGGAGCCTGACTGCTGCAGGAGATCCGCGACCTGCCCACAGGAGGGGAGGGTAAGGTCGGCTTCTGAAAAGACAGGAGGTGTGTGTTCGGTCACCGGTGGTTCTCGCCTCGGCGGTGTTGTGACAGAAGCAAAATTCCTCGGGGAGGAAAGTTAATTAAAAGTCATTGAAAGTCCATACACGATGGATTCTGGCATTTGAGAGCAATCTGCAAAGGAATGACATGCATTATCCCTGACACTTCCGGATTGGACGTTTTTTCCCCTCTTGTGGACTGTTCACCCGAGGTACATAAATCGTCCAACTTCTTTATCTCCACTCTCTGTCGACTCACCATTCCACTTGGGTATTGTGTCTATGTGTCTATGTATTGTGTGATTAGCTGTGGCTAATCTTCGTTCTCTCTCCTACAAGGGCATACCTTCACCACTCTAGATTTTTTCCACCTGCTCTCACCAAAGATCACAATGTCATGTACAAACTTCATGGTCCATGGAGATCCTGTCTAACCTCACCCGTCAGCCTGTCCATCACTATAGCAAACAAGAAGGGACTCAAGAGCGGATCTTTAATGCAGTTCGAACTCTACCTTCAGTGCAACTCCAAACCATACAGCATCGCTGGTCTTACCACTGTTGTGTACGCCTTTCCTTTCATTCTGGCTGGTATTCTTCTCTCACTTAGAACCTCTGAAACTGTTCTCCAGCCATTCCAACCTGCTTGAACCCTTTTCTTGATCTCTTTTCCACACTTTCCATTGCTCTGGACTGTTGACCCTAAGTACCTGAAATCCTCCAAATTCTTGATCTCCACTCCCTGTAGCCTCACCGTTCCACCCGGGTTCCTCTCATTCACACACATATATTCTATCTTGCGCTGCGACTAACCTTCATTCCCCTCCTTTCCAAAGCATTTCTCCACCTCTCAAGATTTTCCTCAAACTGTTCCCTGCTCTCACTATAGATCAGATTGTCATCTGCAAACATCATGGTCCATGGAGAAGGGGCTCAGAGCTGATCCCCAATGAAGTCCTACCTCCACCTTGAACTTGTACACTGACAGCACACCTTACCACTGTCTCACAACCAGCATACATGTCCTGGACCAGTCTAACATACTTCTCTGCTACTCCAGACTTCCTCATACAAAACCAGAGTTCTTCTCTCGGCACCCTGTCGTATGCTTATATATGTGTGTGTATATATATATATATATATATATATATATATATATATATATATATATGCTGTATCTGGTGTATGAGCTTTTACTGGCTGTCAATCTCCTCTGACAATAATCCATTTAGGTACTTTCTTTTTAAGATAAGATTAAACAATTCATCTCACACTGACTGACCTTTTGATGGCAAGACTTCATCTGTGGCTTGCTGCTTGTCTCTGGTATTATGGTATCCAACCAGTTTGGGGAAGTTCTGCAGAATATCTTCGAGACAGGCCACAATTATGCCAGAGCTGGAGTTGATGGGTGATCTCCCAAAGCCTTGCTCTAAGACCAAAAGTGTACAAAAGACAAACTTAACTGCTCCAAACTTAGCTTAAGAATTTCGTTTTTTTACGGCCTCTTGCAGGCAAATGCACACACAGACATACCGGTCAAAAAGAGTGTGTGTCGGTACTGTGTGTATCGGGCCTGTAGCTCAATCAGACAATCCAGGTCAGGAGACTGATGGTTCATATCACAGTGATGATATGGGAGGAATTCAACAACCTGCCGTTTGTGATAAGCTGACAGAATATCCAGCAGGTTGGCTGCATCTCTCCTGAACCTGGAAAAAAAAGAAAAAAAAAACTGCAACTAATACACAAATGACCCTGATTCCCACAGAAAATGACAAGAGTCTCAGGCCCACAGTACACTGTGCATGTGTGTAGAGCAACACTCCTGGCAAACCAGATAGGAAAAACAAATTCCCTTCTTTTTTATTTGTTTAAAGTTAGAAACTGTGGTTATAGCAAATTTTACACACTCTTGTTTTGCTTCTTGGACAATGACTCACAAAGCTGGACAATATGGAATTAAACTATATTATTACATATTATACATCTTCCTATGAACCTGAAAATAAATAAAATCAAGACACTACCTGAAAATGAGCAAGAAATATCCTTAAAATATGAGACATTGATTCGAGAAATTTGGTCCTGATTATGAGCAAATTACCTTGAAATTTGCAAGAAGCTTCTTGAAAAATAATTTAAAATTGAGAAATGAAAAATAAATAAGAACTCAGGAAACAATCCTCATGATAAAATAAGAAAGAAATTTCCTGCTCATTTGTTCTTGATTGTTCGTAGGACCACCTTTTCAGTTTTAAACTAATTTGTAGGACTCTATCTGGGGACACATCTGACAGTCTGACTAGCTGATGCAAGACAATGCTGGCATGGCATGGATTTTTAAATCGATTATCAATACATGGGTCTTCTAGTGCTAGATTTCAGTTTCGGGGTTTTACCTATACATCGAGAGTTACATTTAAGATAAGCCTTTATTCATTCAATAATAATAGTAGATAATTTCACACTTTTAACCTTGGTCCTTGGCTAAAGTGCTTTCTTCAATAGCCCATTTTCATGAATGCTACTTTCCCCCTACCCCCATTTCATCATCCTTTTACTGAGAATGTCAAACTATAAGTTAAGTGCTTTGCTCAGAAAAAGAAGACGCTGGGGAGCGTCAGTACCTGGCTTGTTCTTTCAGCTTCTTGTGTGTCTTGTAGTGAACCTTCCACCTCCACAAACTCCCTGAAGAACACTGCTGCTCCAGTAACATCAACAGAGCCGCCACTTGATCTGAAAAATGTGTGATTGATTGATGCTTCAAATATTTTTTCAAAGAACAATCAGGTAAAATTGACAATTCCAGCTAAGTTGTTACTTGGTACAGACTGAAGTAAACTTTTTTTAAATGCACACATCATTCCAACGTGATTTCTTTTTTCAAGGGTCTTTTCGATATTTGTTCCAATGGTAAGCAAGTCGTAAAAAATGATGGTCACATTTGTCCTGCATAATCAACATGTTTTGATTTATACATTGTTATGGTTTATGTAGAGCTGTGGGCGTGGTAGTCCTAGGTGGTGTGTGTCAGGCTTCTTTTTTTTTAGTCATTGTTTCATCAAGCGTTACTAGAAGTCTTTCCAAGACCAAGATGCATGTTTTCTGTGTTAATCTCTTTCACTTGATTGAAGTTCAAAGGAATAACAATGTGTGCCTGCTTTCCTGGACTGCTGCAATGACATGACTGACGCAATGACATGTCCTTTCGAAATATGCCAACATACTATGAGAGACGACGTCTGGACTGAAGACCAGGTCATCTGAGACGATGCAGCCACCAGAAATAAAAAGCTCGTTGTAACTTCTGTTCACAATGTCGTCAGGAGTGTCGATGCCCACAAAGACAACTGACTGATGTTGTTTCAGGGACACCAGACCGGGGATCTGCAGTGCACAAACACTGAAACTCAACTTTGTATTTGTACTTTCAACAGTGCAGTAAATCGGTTGTAGATATTTAAAGGGTGGAACATTTTTTTTTAATAACTAGGCAAAGTTTATAATGATTATGTTAAAACTTAAGACAACATGTTCACTTACAGTCAAGACAGAAAGGACATTTACCTTGTGCACGTGTCCTGCTATGTCCTTGTTCTTAATGACGACAAGTAGTCTGTTGTCTGAGAGTTCTTGGTTCATAAAGGCCACAGGATTCTGCTCCACATACCCCTGCTTCAAGAGGTAGTCCTATAAAATTAAAAAATGTGTGCGTATGTGTCATGGAAATCCGCTTTCCAAGTGAAATCAAGATTCTAAGAGAGAGACAAATCTTCGCATGTTGATTTGGAACTCTGTGTACAGAGGGTATACCCTTTATGGAGTGTGCGCGATCGACATAGGAATTAACAATGTGGGGTTAAAAGACAGCTCTAGGATGGGATAAGACTGATGTTGCAATTTGTAAGGATAGCTAAACTATGAGGAAGATTAAGGCTAAAATCGTGGACCTATTACATGGTTTACCAGCAGAGACAAAAGGAGATGTGTCTGAGGTTTTCGAAACCATGAGGACGAGGCAATGTGACCAAGGCAATGAACAAAGGAGAGAGAGGAGGAGATGTGACAGAGGTCGTCTAAACGATAGCCAAAGGATGGAGGGAAAATGACCCTGGTCATTGGATAAGGCCCGGTATACCCATAGAGCCAGCAAAAGAGTATCACACTATACACAAAAAAATGTGTAAGAAAAACCCGGTTGGCGTATACAACACTATTGTCAGTAATATGACGTGATGAAGACAAAAATCTTACATTACACATGCACAACAGCCATAACATGACTGATGGAGGGTTGTACCACAGAAGGCTATATATTGTCCTACACATAGTGTGATGTCACAGTGTGATGCAAAATGTTGCTGTATGCATTCATATCCCTGCTTTCTATTTTCTTTCTATTGCTATAGTATTTAATTGATCGAATGAAAACACGAGATAAATGGTCATCACGCAAATAATCTAAAATTACATAAATTAACAGGAAGGCATATCAAAAAAAAAACTGAGGATATTAAAGACATGACTAGACAAATATGTCATCTCAAAGTCGATAAAAAGCCTGAGCGTACCTTAATGTCTTGAGTGACTGGGTCATCTGGATTTGTGAGATGGAGGTAAAACTGTTGCGTGTTTTTCTTAACATCTTTCATGATTTTCCACAGGTTGCTGAACAGCTCTGGATGCAGCTGGTTGATCAGAGAGTTAATACCTACGGCCTGATGGGCCGGTTCTGTGGCTGACCCAGTGACAGGAACACAGCCTGACCTGGGGACCTGCTCGGAGGGGAGTGAATGATCATCAGAGGGCTTGGAGGCACCACTGGACCCCTGCAGGGACACATGAGGATCCACACCTGTGACGCTGTGTGCAGTTGATCCACCCACTGAATGCTGAACCGACCTCGAGGTGCTGCTATCTGAAGTTTGTCTGCTGTTGAAAGCGACAGTCAGGTTTGGCTGTGGTTCACAATCAGAATGAGGGGACTTGGAAAGAGGGGGGTGGATGACGGGTTCATTTGTTGGAACAGATAGACCAACAGAACCACGAGGATTCCTGTTTGTCGTGTTCGGCTGCCAAACATCAACTTCTCTGGACACATTTGGGGTTGGACTAACAGAAACACGGTCATCAACAGCTGTCTGTTCCCCTGTCGGAACCTCATCACCAATATCCTTCTTTCTAGTAGCTGCATGCATACTGGCAAGAAATGCACTGACTCTGTTGGCTAGTGCATCATCAGTCTCCGCCTGCTTGCTGGTAAGTTTGACATCTACCCAGGGATCCTGGAACTCCTTTATCATGCTGTCAATGCTCGCCCTCAGCGAGTTGACGTAGTCCGTCACAGGGAGGCAGGGGTGGCAGAACGACACGTACTGTGAAAATGGAGTCACCAAAGGTGTGGGGGGCGATTGGCTTGCTGGGATTTGTGCTTTTGAAGCATACTGTTGAGATTGTGGAAAGATGTACTGGACACTCTCCTCTTGTAAGAGGTGCTGCATGTCAGAGGAGAAATCCCCCAGGTGTTTATCTACGATGCTGTCGATGTCTTTTTTTGAACTGGGTGGAGGCAATGAGACCAGAAAACAAGGTTTTTCCATTTTCTTTGTGTCTTCTTTACCAGTTCCCTCTTTTCGTGTAACCTCTTTTTCCCCTCCTTTATGCACTTTTTTGCTAGGCTGGAATTCTTTTTGGTCCTCTGACAGTTCTGTCTGTGCGTCTTCTACCTCATCCATCCTGATTCCCGCTACCTCCTGCTCTCGAATTTTGGCTGACAGTGATGTTGGAGGGATGGGTGGTCCTTTGGAAACAAGGACAGATGAGTCTTCATTCTGCTTTTCTTCCCTACAGGGGTTCTGTTCTGTATCATTCGATGTTCCTGTAAGGAACAAACAATGTTACAGCCAAAACAGACAAAATGAATGGGAAAACGCATTGACGAAAACAAACAGGTGAGAATTTTGAAGACAACATTCCCAGGATAAACCAAAATAGTGTCAAATATGATCAGCCAAGAGCAGATCCATGTTTACTCTTCTGATTTGGGGTCCGTAGAGCAGTAAATCAGTAAATCGCTAGGTTCAGGTCAAGGTCAGGTTAAGTCCTTAGTTACTTGAGAGGTGATCAATTAATTTTCCTTTGAGGCCAATCAAACCAGGGAGGTTGGAAGAGTCCTTTTCAGGGTTGTCTGTGGAGGTTCTCAGTCATCAAGATCATGGTCAATTCTTGTCAAAATTCTTGTCTTCTCGCAGTTCAAATGGACTGTGGGGAGGAGACTCCTAACAGTCTATTTGAACTGAAGAAGGCTCTCTGATGAGAAGTGAAACATCTTCATGGAAAGAAAATCAAGTCCAGTTGCTATGAGATGAAGATTTTGACAAACATAAGAACAATTCTAAGAAAAATGTAACAACTTTCCTACAGGCACTTCTTTCACAATGTAAATCCCATGAGCATAATGTGACTGAACACCATATTTGCATTTGCAAGGTTTGACTATTATAAAAAGTGTCAACGATGCCTGAAGCTGTTCCTGTATCATCTTTCTGAATGAACTAGCACATATTTTGGGATTACTTTTTTTTGTCTAAACATTGAGCAAATAATAATTCACAGAAGAGGGGTTCTTCTCTCGTGGAAAGATCTTTACAAATGGCAGTGTTGAACCTGTGAGATGGTCATCAGAGAAATAGTGCCTTTTTCACTTGCACAAGATGACACTTTGAATCTTACAAGATTCCATTTGAAAAGCCTCAGTGCTAATCCTGTTATTCAATATGACTAGGAATTGACTTAGATACTGAAATTTGAGAAAGAACTATTGTAGCAGTTAGAGTGACATCATATGGACAGGTGTTTAAGAGTGAAGTCCAAGTTTTACCTGTGGACTCCCTGGGGGCCGCAGGGACAAACTGCCTTTCATTACCCCCATTGTGGTCTTTATTAAGGGGACTGAGTTCATTTGGTGTTTGGAGATGGCATTTGGGGGACAACTCATGCTGAACTGGCGGGAAATCAAAGTGGGCTGAGCTGGGTGGGTGAGACTGGCACTGTAATGGGGACGAGGAAGGACTAGGCTCGAGGGAAGGACACTGAGATGGAGACGGGGCAGGACTGGGCTCTGGGGACGGGCACATAGAGGGTGATTGGGGGGGACTCGGGTCAGGTGAAGGGCACTGGGCGGGGGAGGGAGGTGGGCTGCGCTCTGGGGACAGGGCGGGACTCTTCCGTGGGGGTTCTGTCGTCGTGACGATGTCTGTTGCCATGGCAAGGTGATGGAAGCGTGGATCCTGAGGGATGTTTCTGTCTCTTTGGGTGTATCTCTCTGAACACAGACCTGCAGACACATTTTAAAGATAAACAATACTTTCCTTCCTTCACCCATTACATCATCATTGCGGTATGTGGCAGGCAAAGCCTACCCCCCGACTCAGGGTACTAAACTGTGCTGTTCAACTTTTTTTTAAATCATGAATGGTGAGTATTTGGTCTGCAACAAGGAAAATAGAGGTTGTGGAGGCGTTTCACCAATATGTTTGTAGTTTTGGTTTCACATGTTTTTGAGTTGTAATTCTCCAAAAGATCCCTAATGCCTCGAGGAATTCCATTCCACCGCAGTGTTAAAGTAGGTCATTATAATTGTCTACACGGTCTATCTGTATTAATAGTAAATGTACTGGTATCAGCACATGAAATGGCTGAATATTTCAAATCAAAAGAAAAGGAGGTCATTGAAAATTGAAGCTCAGAATTCAGCAGTAAGGTGAAGTTTTACAGTGCTGACACAAGACAGTTATAGAATACAATAAACTAATGTGCAAATGTTCTTGGCTCTGATTTACTCTCCCTTAACATTCTGTTGTGTGCCTCATAGTGTGCAATGTTTTGCCTGTGTTAAGATGTATGTCTTGGCTGGACAGGCGGGCAGACCTGAAATTGGGATGAGGACCCACGGAATCGCCCATTCTTCCTCCTCCACTCCTTCGTAGCTCCCTGCTCTCCTCTCCGGGCCTCCTATTCTACCTGCAGTAGCATGGTGATTTGTCTCCCCGCTGGGACTAAATCCTTCTAGACTGCTGGCACTACAGGCCATCTGCTCCTTGACACACACACACACACACACACACACACACACACACACACACACACACACACACACACACACACACACACACACACACACACACACACACACACACACACAATTTTAGGTTTCCTTAAGTCAGACCTGCCAAGAGTTGTATCTTATATAAAAAAAATGTATCTCAAGAATATGCTCAACAGTTCGTTTCTGCTGCTTGAGAAAATGAAGTCAGTGAGTAACAGCAATTTTCAAAAGTGTAGGCAAATATGCCTATCAGGTGTCATTTCACTTTAATGTCAGGTGTTCACTGATATTTACCTCCAGCTCATCACAGTTGGTTGGAAGCCCTAGTTTGACTGCCAACCTGTCAAAAAGACAAGACTCCCCCGGGATGTCCTCCTGGGCTTGACAATGCCTTTGAACGTCTGGGTCTCCACAGGCAGCCTGCGAGAGACCTATGAGGAGGCAAGCAGAGAAATCATTTTAAAACTATTCACTTATTGACCATAGTAAGAGCTGATGATTTCTCTCTCTCTCTCTCAGACAAATAGAATTCTAAATCGGGTAACAAGCGGTATTTGACCGATGGCAATGTAACTAAATGGAAATAAACCTAATTGTGCAAAACCTGATTTATTCTACATTGTACAAAATGAGTCCGTTTCAGTTTCCAAATCAACTCCTCATTCATTCCGCTTGGAATGTTCAACACATTTTTTTTTGCCTTTTTGTGACTTTTGTTGCCTCCCTTGATTGAAATGTCTCTAAAAATAGTTGACACTGCTCTTGACACGCGCATGCACACAGGCAGTTGTTATTCTCCATTTTGTAGTACTTCTGCATAAGCTTTGAGTAAATCATGGCTACACCTGCTTAATAACAAATTTCAGAACCAATAAATCAGATGTGAATTTGAAAACAAATATAAATAAAAGGAAATTATTACAGACAATGTGGATGATCAGGGGTATGATACATTTTTTGGGGGGGGGATTTTCTCATTCTTCTCATCAGAAGCTGTCACCTGTCAGCAGCTGGAAGAGTTTGGTGGCGGGCTCGGACCCATCTCCCTGCAAGTCCATGTTTCTCAATCCCAGTGAGCCCAACAAAGAGTCAAGAGAGAATGGAGGGGCTGAGGCAGGATTCACTGCATGGCAGAAGACATGTCAGAAAACACCATGATGACTGTTGATTGCATGAGCAGGCATGAGATTTGACACAGAAGTGTTAATTGTCTCCTCAAATATATATACACTACATGCAGAACATAAAGTAACTTACGCAATCGAAAAAAAAAAGTTGTATTTCAGTTTTTGGGAACAAAACACATTATCCTGCCTCATTTTGGAGACTTAAACAAATGCATGCCAACAAAAATAGGTTGAACTAAATCAATTCATACACATATCGTTCATGGAAATCTGTGATTCATTTGACAAAAATCAATAAAACAACAGCACCTGCAGAAAGTCACACACACCTCTAATTGATATTTATCTTGTATATCTTTGACTTGTTTTCATAAATTGTTTCAGGCTACGGGGTTGGTAAATGTCAGTATGTTAAGTGACTGTATGGTCTTTCTGTGACACACACACACACACACACACACACACACACACACACACACACACACACACACACACACACACACACACACACACACACACACACACACACACACACGATTTTAGGTTTCCTTAAGTTGGGAGTACATTAAGATCCAAAGCACTGAGCATCTGAGTCCTAGAGCCAACTAATGTTGCAGAAGGGTAACTGTAGCTTGATCCATCCATAGCAACACAGAATTGCAAATGACCACCGTTGTAGTGTTTGAAGGGCCGGCACAAAGGAGTAAACCAAGCTAACACTGTTGTTCACCTGGGATCTTGTCACTTCTAGCGAGCTCCTGCGACGCCTTCAAATATTTTATTGTCCTCATAGCCATTTTCTGTTTCCGCTTCCTGTTCCTTCCCCTTGCCTCTGGTGCTTCTTCTCTCCCTTCCTCCATTAACACCTCATTCTCTGCATTCCTCTCACAGGTCAAGACCAAGTCAACCAATTGCTGTATCTGAAATTGAAATCACACAAAATGTGAATAAACAGACCTATCAAACTATAATTAATGACAATTGGCCGTTTACACTGGATTGATTACAGGGGTAAAAATCTGAACAATAATCACAAATTATAAAAACACAAATTATACAATTTTGGCAAAAATTGAAGCATGCTCTGACATAATCTCTAATAACTCAAAATACTCAACTACAATATAAATTGTAAAATGTTTAACAGAAAATGTCAACAGGAATGATTGAAATCACATAATGAGTAATTTTGCATCACAAATATCGATGTGACATTTATCTCAGTCGTGGTATTTATAGCTCAATTTATTGGCATTTTGAGTCAAAGAATTGTGACACCCATGACTGATAGTATTTCCCATGTTTTACCCTCTGAGAGTCCATCTCGCCGTCTCTTCCTCTCTCCCCTCCTCGACTCTGCCTGGACCTCAGTTCCTGCAGCTCCTCTGGAATGCCATGTGCCTCTATCAACTTCCTAATACGAGTGGTGGACAGCAAGTACAAAGCCGGGTTGTACAGGTAGGAGCACAAGTATGTGTCAAGGTTCGAACGATGATTTTTAGGCGCTGGGAACGTCTTTCCGGGCTCATCCAGCTCGGTGTTGTATTCACCCATGGGGTACGGACGGACCTGGAAGGCAAGAGTCAGAAGGTGAATTTAAACACTACAAGGGCAGATTAAACAAGCAGCTAAAGGACATACAGGGAAGTGGCATCTTGGGCATGGAATAAGTTGAACCCTGGGTTGAACAATTTCTCATACCTTGCTATCCTTCTGGCCAATGAGATATTCCCTCACCTGGCGCTCCACGCCAGCTGAAAGATCAGGGGAAGGGTTTGCTCGGGTTTTGACCAGGGAGTGATGAAGTGCTGGGATGAACTGCTTCAGACCCTTAATTACTGCCCTGACCGACATTGACGACTCTGAGCCATCACATGAAGAGGCAGAACACTTAGGCTCTGGAGGGAGAAACACATAGACAGAAACATAATTATTCACAATATAAAAAAAACAGCTTCCATTTGTACTTGTTTTTCGTTTTAATGTCATGTCCTTTATTTTACAAAGCAGCATGATATCAACAGTGAGTAGAAAATCCAATGTTTACAGAAGAGCAGGCCTATGGTGAAACACATTAAGGGCTCAAGTGTGTAGACACTAGCTCTTGCAGATAATCAATTACATTGTCATAATGGGCAAAGGACTCGAGTTAAAATCTCCGCACCGTTTAATCATCGAACCACAGATACAAAAGACAAATTTGCGAGCATTATATGTAAAAAATATAAATGACTGTATTTGTGATCACGATGGAACCTGTAGTAACATAAAGTCAAGGTACACAGAAGTAGTAGACTTTATTCTGGTTAAAATCTTATGGGAAAATTGTTCAGATAACTTTTCAGTAATGAAATCTCTTTTTGAGATAGCAGTTTTACACAGACAGTGAATTAAAATTACTATCACTAATGAGTGAGGTGTTGCTCAGAGCCAGATGTGATTCATCTATAAAACTGTGCAAAGAAGTAACAGAAAAATGGAAAAAAAAAAAAAATTCAGTAACTTCCCCTAAGGTAATTTTTGAGATGCTGGAATCAAACTGCTCACTACTAAGCAAAAAAAAATACTTTTCTTTCATTCATACCTACCTTGCTATTCTGACATTCATTTTTTATTCCTTGAACCCCTACCCAAGGCTATAGAAATTAAATATGCGGACTACATAATTCTGCTGGTCTGCCCCGCTGTTCTGAGCCACTGACATTTTTATTCACTTCAATTTTATAATTACTTTATTTTTAAAAAACAAAGGGTTCTGTTTGTTACTCACTGGATTTGGATATATCTCTGGTTTCAGGAAATACAAACAAGGCCTGAAGGCATCTCTTCCAGTCCTCACCTCTATCTGAAAATACATCACACATGAACAGCAGGCATTTTCCAGAATTCGTCATTTTAGCAGTGAAATACTCCGTCAATTGGATAAAAAACTGTGTACGGAGGGACCATGAGTTTAAGACCTTGAAAAACCATGCTCCACAAAATTTATCAGTAATCCCATTGTGCCACACCAAATAACATAATGTTTCCTACCAGCAGGCATGGCCATCTGAACACTTGACAACAGGAAGAGGAAGCCTCTCTCTGTAAGTGGAGTCACCAAAACCTAGGAGCGGAACAGACATAGACCCATGGACAGTTAACCTCTATTACATTGGATTCAATGTCAAGCTCATTGAGGTATTATGCTTTTAGTGGGTTGCAAAACAATTGTATAATAAACATGTTCAACATCAAAAGTAAATTGAACACACCGCTCTCTTGACCTCCAGCTCCTGCAGCAATTTGGTCACGCTGGTCATCGAGCGACTTTTGTCAATCACCTCAAGGAGGCTACAGTAATAGCTATCCTTCAGAACTACACACATGCAGCACGCACCCACACACATACATAAAGCAAGTTTTCAAAACACACACACACACACACACACACACACACAAACAAAACAATATATAAAAAAACATCAACTGTTTTAGGTTAATATTACACCAGCACAACTGCAAAATCAAAGACATAGGTCGTACATATGCTGTTACAAATTTGAATCTCGTTGAGCCTATTACGAGAAAATTGTGCCTACAAATACGGTAGGGAAGGTTGCGCACACACAAACACACAACTTCATAATTTACATGATGATCAGAAAAAAATGTGGACGGATAAAATCAACATTGACAATAAATCTGCAAAAAATGTATTTACTTATGTTGTCTGTCCGGTGTAATTTTCTTCACTAAACCAGGCAATTTTGTTACATATATCACCATCAGCAAATTGCTTTTTGTTGAAGTGCTTATTTTTTCTTTCCCAATCACTTTTGACAAGTCTAAAATGTTCCACTCTACAAGCTGACTATTTTAGATGACTTGTACTTGTAAATCAACAAAGACAATAAAACCTCTAATGCCTAGGTTTTTTTGGACCGCACCTTCTTGGCTGTTGCGATATAAGCTGTCGGAGAACAGGTCCGAAGGGAGCAGCTCTGTCACCTGTTCGAGCCTCATCAACCAACCAATTTCCAACTTTTCAGGACTGCAGGGAACAAAACAAAGAAAAAGTCATTGTGATGTGATGCTTTCCAATAGGAGTTTCTTATATTTATTGATAACTAAATTACCAAATTCCCAATGGTTTCAACTGTCTGTAATTCCATCTAACTGATGGTTAGAGATGCTTCCTTTCTCTATCCAATTATCAACTGAGCCACATATACATGTATAACCAAAACCATGCTGACAATGAACCCCTGATGGACACAGCCAAGTTAATAACATACGGTACATCTTCAACCTGGGGGACTTAACATGAGTCTGAACCAATTAATCCTCTGCTCTACGTGCAAACACCGACATTCCCCAGGGCTTCTGTTGACTTGTAGGATTTAGTATAGGTAAATTAAAATCAAAATAAACTAAAAAGGGAAACAGAAGAAGATAATAAATATAGTGCAGACAAAAGGTTGACTGCAGAAGAAGAAATGTAGTTTAGTATAAAAAAAAACAAAAACAGGAGATATTATGCAAAACTACCCACAACCACCACAGATAAGGGACTTTACAAGATAAGAGGACAGTACAATAGTGACTTTGGGCCTCAGTCCAATTATTATGCCCACCAACTTTTGAGTCCTGCATCAGCTATCTATTTCAATATTTAGAGATATGAGTGTTTGATTACCGTTATCTGTTCCATATCAGCGAAAACCCCCCAACATAGCATTGGGTGAATTCGACTGTGTGTACCCTAAAACTGGTACTGGAAGGAAGCCATTGACTGAATGTAATACAATATTAGAGCGTTGAAATGTATAACGAAACCACACTCAAGTCTGATCAGTACTTACAGTCTGTGGGGAAGAAAGGGAGGAGCTGTTGAGCGAAGGGAGATCTGGAAGAGAATCCTCTCTCCTTTGACTAAGTCTCCAGTCCACACTGTGAAATGAGCTTGCTCTAGGAGAAGTAGATCATTCACTGGTATTAGGAGGAGGCTAAAATGAAACTTCAAATTATGTCCCACAGCCTTGAAAATGAACCAGTGCTCTCACCTTTGCGGTTCTCTGCGGACTGGCTATTTAACCTGCCCATCAGACAAAGACCAACCACATCAGTTCAGAGATTTGAATATGCTGCTCTTTTCTCGTGATTATTTTGTAGAGTTCCTTACCTGACTGGAGCCAGAGGTTTGCTGGGAATTGGAGAGTCTTTTCCTTTAAAGTGGAAAGAGACAACGGCATATGGACATACCTGCCGTGGCCGGTCCCGCACATTGTCAAATGAGTACTCATAGAAGTATTGCTGAAATACATGACAGAGGAAGAAGGGGTTTTTACAAAAAAAAATGCCAAAGTTAAAAAAAACAAAACAAAACAAGAAATGTGACATATATTCTTTTTGAACATTAAAACAAGCTAGACAATTGTTGGAGAAATATATGATTATGTTATCACAATGTTACTCCTCGCTCTTTCTAACTCCTGTCTTTCTGCCTGAAGTATTAAAAAGCAGGCAGCTTTCTCATAACATTTCTGCTCTTATCTACTTACGCTGCATAAAATGGTTGATGGATGGAGGTTTACTTCAGAAGAAAGGGGATGTACAGCACCAAGACCGAACATCATTATCAGAAGAGTGAGAAAAGCTGAAGGCCAGCCAGACTGACAACGAACATGAGAAAGGCCGACCAGACTGTGGAACCGAAAAACACCTGCACCGAGTTTCGAAGGACGGTCACAAGTTCACCAGCGATGACCAAATACAGTGACGAACATGTGTTGGCAACCATGCATCCCCTACCCTTAGAGTTATAAACGCCTTGTATCTAGGGACCACCCTAAGGAAATAAAAGAAAGGTACGGAGAGATGTGCGCCAGAGCGGTGGGAGAGTGTTACTGGGCACGTCTCCTTCCGTTCTCCTTGCAAGTAAAAGAGTACTGTTGTCCCTTGTCTTCTCTCTGTGCAGGTATGCAATGATGTCTGAGGTGCTTTAGACCTGACAACAATGTTATCAATGTTATCAGAACGAGGTGTTTTGAGGCTGCAGTATGTATGTGAACGTGTGTTTGTGTTTACCTGTGTGAGCTCGAAGGCGCGGTAGGAAGTGAGCGAGGTGACCTTGCTGGCGTTCTTGGAGATGTGGCTGTCAAAGCGGGGTGTTGGGTCGAGAGCGCTTTTCATGTTTTCATAGATGCTCTTCACTTTACCCTGAAAACAAGGGTACGTGAGACTAGACTTATACACATGTATAATGATCTGAATCCCTAAACAAATAACCAGTAATTAAAGACAGGAGGAGTTTATGTTCAAGATTTTCCATTGTGTTTTCCGGTCAGGCATAATTATGATGCCTGATAGTCTGCAGTCCTGATGACTGTCAGTAGACTTTTTTTGGGGTTGCCTCATAGTAATTACAAAACCTTAATGTCTGCCAAACGAGATGCATTGTGGTCTGGGTCAAGGATGGTGCTCTGATCTCCCTACTCAGAGAGAAATGCGTTGCTGGCTCTTTTTGCCAGTCATTGAGTCATTGACTTCTGATTCATTCTTAGTCTGGACCCCCACTGAGGACTACCTTGTCTGGTGAGACCCTACCAGGGGCTGATGTTTCACACAATATACTCCACGGATCACAGGGGCACACACATTCCACCACCAGATAAGGCTGATCAAGTTGATTTATTTTTACCTCTAAGGGTAGGTTGTCTCTTTAACATTGTACAATCGAAAGAATACGCCCCGTTGAGGATATAAACATTGATGTGCAAGCCTAGATAGCAGCAACAATTGTTTTTAAAAAAGCTTCTCGAGCAAGTGGCTGATACCAGAATAAAGACGACCACATAGCCAGGTTTTACTCTGTCTCCTTGCAACTTGAACACTATGAATATCATGGCATCAGCTCCCATGTGATAATTCATGCATCAGATTAAGAAACACGAATTTGAGTTTTGTGAGTGATCAGCATCGTGAGAAATTAATATTTTACGCCATTTCTTGCAAGTATTTATTCACTTTTGTGGACCTTTATAAGACACTAAGTGACAATTTACTCATAGTATTTTCTTCTGTTTATTTTTCACAAATTGATTAATCTACTGAGGCTTTCTGGTCATTTTTTAGTGAATGTCTAGGTGAGATTTATGAAACTTCTTGGCAATTTAGCAAATATAATGTGCTGCTTTTTAGGGCATTCTCCTAGGTATTGCCATTTTTTTCATTTTTTTTCAACTCAGTAAGACCTTGTCAACAGTTGACAATCACTATCTATTTCTATGTTTGGACGTGGATAGCAAATGTAGAAATTATTATTATTTTATATATTTTGACACTGGGTTTCATGCTTCTGAATGTGTTCCAAAGTGTTAGCATGAATTAACTGATAATTAATTAATGTGTGAGAACTGATGGTAGCAGTGATCAGGAGCAGATCAGCAATAGACTGATTTACCTTCATCACTTTGAGGATGAGGATCTCCCCCGTGGCTCCAACAGCGATTGGGTTTGCCTGAAGCAGGTCTGAGTACCTGGACAGATACACTCCTACAGAACCAGAACACACAAAACAGTCACACGAATCATTTAGGAATAACAGGATTTACACTTGGTGATAAGAGAATTAAAAAAAACTAATCACAATATTTAAAAGAGTTTTCCCGAGATACAAACCTTCCTTTTAAATATACTTTAAATGATGAAAAATTAATTTATTATCTAACTGTAACTGTTTGTAAATGTCTTGCTTTTTTAAGTAATGTATTGCTGATATTTTGGGTAAATCTAAACCATGTGTAGATGGTATTTGATTCTTTGCTGATTATTTTGACAATTTCTTCAAGCTTTCCAATTATTTCTCAATTATTAGTTGTTGAATGACTACCATAATGCAATGCATGAATTTTAAATCAAATAGAAATTATTGGGGAAAAGAGGACAGGATTGTTGTATCACAATTTATGATATAAAAAAAAGACATGATATCACAGTTATGTGATATATGATTTATAAACCTGTTTTGCCAAGCACTGCTTTGAGGGCTTTGTTATTTCTACTGACATCAACAATGTTAGCTGTTGTTTTATATTCTTCCGTTCTTCTACATGTACAGTATCTGCTTACTCTGACCTTTTTTGGGGTTTCCCAGGCCTGAAATCCAGCTCTGGCCCACAGGCAGCCCCTTTTCACAGAGCCAAGGCAGCTGCAACCCAAGCAGGTATGACATGCATTAAACTGCAAAGCTACACAAAATGATCACACAGAAGGAAAACCGAAAAATATCAACTGATCAGCTGATTTGTCAGCTCTTGGTGTGCTCTTTCTGAGTTGCTTTGAAGAGATTTGGTAGAATCTCACCTTGGCAGTATCAGCCAACATGAAACAGTAGCTCTCCTCCAACTCCTTGTCAGTCCTGCCCTCAGTCTTCATCTCCCTTCTCTTCTCCACAAACTGAAGCACATATATAACCAATCAGTCAGTTCCTTAATGTCATACATCAGTCTCAAACCCCTGTCCTGTACAAAGGCTTATATGTCTCACCTCTTTCTCCAGTAGCTCACTGTGGATGAGGCGAGGACTGTTGTAGGTGAAGCTGCCAATAGAGCTGGTGTCGATATAGCTGGATGTCAGAATGTTGGCCATGTCTTCATACTCCCTGGACTCCATGGGGACATACTGAAACAAGGCTGAGACAACAACAAAAAAATATAGCATGCTTATTATCTGAACTTTGGATATTGATCTCTTGAACTATCCATTCTCACAGTAAAGTAAGAATTTCATTGTAAAGGGAAACACGTGTCCATACTTTACACCTGGCAATAAACACTTTGAATCTTGAATCTTACTTTTTCCCAACAACAGTCACTCCGTATTACAAATTTTCCCTTAACAGATTAAGAGAAGTTGGTTGTGGTAATCTGCTTGGAATTCAGCTTGTTCTGAGGGACCCGAACATCACATCTACATCAGAGTACAACCAACAATGTAATGAGGAGGGCGATGGTGACATTAGAAAGTCGGAAAAAGAATCTCATATTGGTAAATCAGTTAATATTTTAGCCACATTTAGATGCTACACAACAGCTAATTTCAACACACTACTATTTGGTTGTCTGTTGCCTTATATACATAAATTTAATGCCAAAGAGATGCTAATTAAGGGTAAGAGATATGTCAGCTTATCTTTAGAGAGCTGTCATTATGCTGTCAGACAGATGTCATGACAATCCCAATCTTAGGTATAACAGTGGTGTAACACATGACTGGTGTCTTGTTGTAATTTTTTCCCCAACCAAAATACACTAAGAACTTAAGCATTTAAATGTTCAAAACCCTGCGTCAACTATTGTTTCAGCTGTGCAACTGCCTCCAACATTGAATAGGCAAACGCCAGAGTCCAGCTTCAGACGTCCTGACATCAATCTTATGACCTCCATTCAACTTGATATCGATGTTCAAGCCCTGTTGGGTTGTAGATAGTGGTGGATAGGTCAAACTAAGATTTATGAATTAAGACTTAACTTGATAGAACTGTCTGAGCAGATCTGCACACACCTGTCTGCCTTGCTTGGACACTGCTTAAACAGTAAAGAAATACACACGCTGACAGGAGGCGACAACTGAAAAATATGTTGCAAATATTCTGCCGCACTTTTCACTTATTTAGATAACACTGTCAATAAGGAGGAAGGCGGGAAGGCAAAAGGACACACCGTGCAAGTGCTACACACATCCGGATATACCACACGTAAACAGACCTCTGGCAACGGTTAGCTTGTCTTGGCTAAGATCTTTTCTTGTCGTTAAGTGACCCCGAGAAGGAATACATTAAGCTCCAGTTCAACATAGCAACACAATAAGGCTAACACTCGCCTCTCGATGTTTTCGACGTCGCCAACAAATTCGCAGGAAATGACACTACATTTCATGCGTTCTGTCCAGTGAAAACCCAATGCTAACATCAGCTGCATCCTCTGAAGGTTAGCTTGTATTTTTCGACCGCCAAATATAATTAGCGTTGATTACAACGATGCTGGCTCAAACTGTTTATTTGGCAACGGATATGAGACGCAGAAGGCTGTGATAATAGTCCGTTCTGTACGACGGCCATCCATTAGAAGAGAAATTACTTAATTCTTTGAAAATGTAGGCAACCCTTCATCTTTGCGTTGGTATCCGAAAATTCCTGAGTGAGACCCCGTTTTCTGTGAATTCTTAAAAAAAAACAAACGCTGTCATTTAGTAAGGTTATCGATTGTAACGTATTATGGGGTCTGTTAATGTAGCTGACATTAGTTGGTAAGCAAAAAAATCCTGTTTCCATTGGTCGATGTGTTTAGCATGCAGCAGATAGACTCCGACTCATAAATCAGTACCGTGTGTGTGTGCGAACAACTCCTTAAACCAGGGAGGTGTCCAGAGTCCTGGAACTTCCACGGCATTTCTCTTTCTTCATTTACACATGTTTGGGATTGTTTGGGTGAGAATGGGCGTTAGCTGTTCGTAACCTTAAGGTACAGACCATTTAAAAAATCCCTCATCGTCCATATGAAGGGATGTTATTCGTGAGGTACAAACCGTGTTACACTTCTCTCCCTAATTCTGTCATGACTACGGTTCAGCCCACCTCTTTTTTCCTTGTTTTTCCGCGGTATGTGGAACTTGGCCGGTTCCTTCGGCAAGTGTCTCTGATGAACAACTTGTGGTGCCGAGTTCCTACGCTCCACTCCTCGGCCAGCATCCCCCGGTTTGTCTGAACCACCGTGGGCTTCTCTTCCCGGTTGCATCTCGGTCATCTCGCCATCTTGCAGGCCAGCGTTCGCCCCGATATCTGCGGTAACAGACACTCTTCTCGGGCGAGGTGCCTGCCCCAAAGACAGGATGTCGTCCATCGTGTCTTTTTCCACAACACCCTTGCCCGTCCCAAACTTCACTCGGCGGCACTCTGTTGGCCAAGGGCCCGCGGTGACCCCGCTGTTACCTCCTGATCGCGCAGTGCAGGAAATAAAACCTAAACATAACAAGCGCCATGCTTGGAGCGTATGTCTTCTTCGCCCCTGTGCCTTTAGCTTACGAGTATCGCTCTTCTGCCCCCTGCTGGTGGTATTTGGTGATGGCAGGGGCCGCTTCTCCGCATGTAATAATTCTTCTTCGTATAATAATAATAATAATAATTATTATTATTATTATCATTATAATTATTAATATAATTATTAATATTATAATATTATAATTATTAATAAATAATATTATAAATAACAATATAATTATAAACAATTATAATGAATAATAATAATAACAATAATAATATTATTATTATTATTATTGGGGGTGGTGGTGTTGTTACAGTTCGAATTTCCAAGAGCATGGTATCAAGGCCACAGCAGATGCTCAGAGAGCAAAACAAAATGGTTTGGAATTTTGGGAGAAATACAGAGGCACATCACAGTGAAAAAATACTTGCGTTGAAAGGGGTGGACTTTAACATTAGACTCCTTGCAAGTAAAACCATTTGGAACTATTTTCGAGTGCCTGATCTGTTATCTCAAGATCAGGATTTTTTTCGTCCAACATAATTTTTATCATTGTTATTAACTCATATCACCCAACGTAACGCCCTAAAAACTTTGTGCAAAGGCTTTATGCTATTTTTTCAGTTTTACTGTCAAATTTCTTGTTTCTTATCCATATTATGTATCTGTCGTCTATTTTCTTGTACTTTAAAAAACTCTTTATAGCTTTCTGAGTACTTCCTTTCTTGAGTTTCAGGTTAAATAAGCTGATTTCCTCTTCATCCTAAGTGAAGGTGAACCACAGTATTGGTAAAAATGCTGAATATACAGCCTTGATTTAACGTCACAAGTTTTTAGGGGTACTGTAAATGTAGATTAATTGACCTTATGAAATGTGAGTTATAAAATAAACTAGATCTGGGTGAAATAAAAAAGCAGGATATTCATCAGCCTTTTGTGCTAAGTTTTGTTCTTACCATTATTGTATTATTTTCTTAAATACAGAAATCATGTGTCTTGGTGTGAAATACAAATGAGTTTACTAAATGTGTTTCTCTTTTTATTTGGAAGATTAATTGCTATTTCTTTGGAACACTTTCAAAAGCCCCCCCGAGCATTCATTATCTTTACTGCTTAAGCTGGTCACAAAGTTAATAGATCTTGCCCTTACTGCATGTTTTTGGACTGTTAGGGAAATCCAGAAAACCTTGAGCGACCCCATGCAAGCACAGGTAAAACATGCATTCTCCATAAACAGGGCCCCAATCAGCAATCATAAGTAATGCAGGAACCCTCCTACTGTGAGGTGGGAATGCTAACAACTGCACAACCCTGCTGTCCTCTTTCAGAGAATTTAGATAGATTATAAAAAATAAGATTCCATTCCAATAATAAATTCCAATTCCATTCCAATTAATATAATTGACCTGACCTTTAAAATAAATTTTAAGAATTGGAGGTTGTTTTGGTTTATTTGCCCTTGATCAATAGACTGCTCTAGATCATGAACATAAGTTAAACATGTTTGAAATTTTTGAATATGGTCTTTTCTGTAAATCCATTAGTAACAATATCATCACTGAAAGGCTTCTCTTCCGCTCTTAACATTTGCACATGTTTAGTGACTCTTTGGTCTTGTTGATAATCAAAGAAAGAGCAACTTAAAGTCTTCTTCTTCTTCTTCTTTTCCTTTTGGCTTTTCCCTTTCAGGGGTCGCCATAGCGAATCAACCTCCTCCATCTAACCCTATTCTCTGTATCCTCCTCTCTCACACCAACTACCTTCATATCTTCTCTCACTACGTCCATAAATCTTCTCTTCAGTCTTCCTCTAGACCTCCTGCCTGGGATCTAAAATTCCAACATCCGTCTACCAATACAGTCCCTATCCCTCCTCTGTACATGGCCAAACCATCTCAGTCTGGCTTCTCTGACCTTCTCTCCAAAACATCCAACATGAGGTGTCCCCCTGATAGAGTAATTTCTGATCCTATCCATCCTCGTCACTCCTAAAGAGACCCTCAACATCTTCATTTATGAAAGAGCAACTTAAAGTATATTTTGAAATTTTCCTCTGGAGCCTGTCTCTGAAACAAGTAAATAACTTGCTTCATTAAAATCAAATATGATTCAGTCTATTATCTTCATCATCGGCATCTTCATGCTGAACTTTATCAGAAAAAAAAAATTGATTCATAATTTCCAGCTGATTGTGTTTGGACTAAAGGTCTAGAGTGCAGGAATATAATCACCTGCTACTTGATGCAATATAGTATGTATTTCCATGTAAGCACAACTTAAATAATTCAATCAATGACAGTGTCAATCAAACTAAATATTCGTATAATTGTGGTGTTGTCACATCAGATTGCACTTGTCCTTGGTAAAGAGGTTCATTAATGTAGAAAAAAAAAAAGAAGACGACATGTTTGGCTTTATTCCTAGATCCATTTACAGATAGATATAATACACAGTATTTACATACGTACAGTATACACACAGCAGGTTCCTTCATTTAATCTCTGGTTGCAGCTCCTTTGCTGCGTGTCTGGTTTTAACATCAAGTATAACTGTGTGGATAAATGAGAACAACTGACAATCCTGTCGAACGGTGATGGTAAACTGGTGAATGCCACTTATTTCAAACAAAACAAAACAAAACAAAAAAAATACTGTACTCAAAAATGACTTTTTGG
>CAAKHD010034081.1:232550-243512 GCA_901007705.1 Fistularia tabacaria | reverse complement strand
CTCCTTTGCTGCGTGTCTGGTTTTAACATCAAGTATAACTGTGTGGATAAATGAGAACAACTGACAATCCTGTCGAACGGTGATGGTAAACTGGTGAATGCCACTTATTTCAAACAAAACAAAAAAAATACTGTACTCAAAATGATCTTTTTGGAATACACAGCAAGTAAAGGGCTGATGAGGATTTCCTCTGAGAACATTGTGATTAATTTTTAAAGTGATACACAACTGTTCATTATGTTTCTAATATATGGTGAAATCTAAAATGATTAGGCATTTGTAACTTTGAAACTCCCTCAGAACTTGGGGGATTGGTGATATTTCAGAATATATTTTCGAAATGTGACTTTGTGCCAGATTAAAAAAAATCTATATTCGTGATGGACAAATAGCATCTCTAGCTTGTCGCTCTAGAAGAGCAAGCTCCTTTTCTGTGGGCTCCTCTTTCTGTGGGTCACATGATGCTCAGAGCAGTGTCTGAACCCAGAGACTGTTGGCAGCAAAATCAATTTTGTTGGATCCAGTGCTAAATACACACAAATCAGCTGTTGAAGAAACAACTTCAGGTAAACCAGGATCAAACAAGAGAGGAAAACTGTTCAGTGTTGCACTAATTTGTTACAATGGTAGTAACCATAGTAACTTGCATTTACCTAGGTGGAGCGGGGTGCTGTAGCTCAGTTGGCAGAGCAGGTGTCCCTCCGATCGGAGAGTTGGCACTTCAATTCTGCATGTCGAAGTGTCCTTGAGCAAGACACAGAACCCCCAATTGCTCCCAATGGCCTGGCTAGCACCTTGCATGGCACTTTTGCCACCATCGGTGTGCAGACGGTTAAGTGCTATCCAGTGTAAAGCATTTTGGAACCTAAAGGTGATTAAAAGCACTATATAAGTTGGGAACATTTACCATTTACCTGTAGGCAGTGCCCCTAACCAGAGATAGTAGTTCAACGACTATAGTGTAAGAGCTGCATTTTCAGGACCCTGTGTTTTCTCCAAAGTGTTTGCTGTCACGAGTTTTGATGCTTTGTTAACATATGCAAATATAGCTTATGTGTGTCATAATATCCGAAAATCATATTAAGTTTTCTTGTCTAAGCCAAACCAACTGAACCTGAGGGAAACACATGAGGTGTTGCTGGTCAAAACAGCTAAGTAGCAGATAGGTAGCAATGACTCGTCAGAACACTGGTCCTCTGTGGCCCTGAAAACTTCTATCTCAGGCAACATTCCATAGAAATGAACAGCTATGGGCCATGCAGAGAGTGGTGACCACAGGTGAAACAGGAGGTCATGTGATCGTCACTGACCCATAGGCAGCTCTTTATAGGTGAAAAACAATAAATTAATGTGTCTGAGCATCACAAAAACATCAGTTTCTGTATTATTACAATTTAAGACATTTGTTGTAATAAATGCAAAACCTCTAGGGGCAGTATCAGAAAGTCAGTCAAAAACACTTTTGTGTAAGGTAGAGTGTCTGTGTGTGTGTGTTAGAAATCATCTCATGAGATCATAAGAAATATTCTGAATTTATGAATTCAACAACAACCAACTTACATCAATTCCATCGTGTTAACAGGAATGATGGGATATACATCGTCCAGTTCCATTCATACACTGACTGTTACAGTGACACTCCCAGTCACCATGGTTACAAGCAGTCAGGATGTAACAGTTAGAGTATTTTGGAATGGGTCAATGGCTGCTGAAAGTGTTTAGGGGTTAAGAGCGTTGCTCCAGCATCAGCATCGATGGGTCAGCTCCTCATCCTCCACAGAGGCACCCTCACTGGTGTCCATTGCTACCTCCTCCTGCTCCCCCATGCCAGTGCTGCTCTGCTCCTCTTCCATCACCTCCTCCTCCTCATGACCAGGATGAGCAGCGGAGAGAGAGGAATTTGGAACATCAGAAGCATGTCCACTGAGAGTCTGTCTTCTCCTGCTTGCATCAATGTCTTCTGCTCCAATCTCTCCTCCCATCTCCATTTCCACACCTGTCTCCTTTTCACTTCCCACCTGCCGGTCAGCCTCTAATCCATCACCCGTCTCAACCTCCCCTCCCGTCACGGTCTCTGCAGGCAAAACCAGATCTTTCTCTCTTCTAAGAACGGCATCTGAACTTGGCCCTGTCTCCACCTTCCCCATCCCTTTTTCATTCTCAAGCCCTGAATCGCTGCACACATTCAGCCCTGGGTCACCCACAGTCGCTGTGTGTCTGTGTAAACTCTCTCCTGTATGAGGCGGCTGATTTTCACTGAGTGCTGCTGCTTCTTTAGCTTGTCTGATGCAGTTGATCCACTGCTGCTTGTTGAAGGCATCGCTGGCCTGAAAGCAGTGGTTCTGCAGCTGCCCTCCGCTCTGATACGTAATACGAAAGAAGTTCTTTGCTGTAAGGACAAGAGAAAGCGGGAGATGTGGTTGCTTATTCTGATCAGATTAAAGTTTTGTCATATCAAATCATAGTTTAAGATATATTATGACTCAAGTGAAATAATAAATAATTTTTTAATTTTTTTTTTCTTAATTTAAATTATTCCTTATCTAAATTAAGAGCTGAAAATTAATTTGCTAGACATAAATTGCGACGTTGTTTGTTATGTACTGACTTCGCTCGTTGTTACTAAAGGCTCCTCTGATGGACCCGCCAACTCGCATCTCCCCATCTGATAGGTCCTCAAGATCCAGTTGACGGATGGGGATTGGCTGGCGGCAGAGCTGGTAACTGGCCAGCTGGTCATTGAGGGTGATGGACCTGGTGATGACCAGGACGTCTTGGAACAGGAAAACATGGAGTTTCTGGGAAGAGAGAGATGGAGAGAGAGAGCAAGAGATTTCAATTTGAACACAAAATCTGGATGTATACTTAAGAGGCATTTTTACAAGAGACTTTGGTCATCAAATCTGAACTCCATGAATGATATTCTGTTGGCTGTGAAAGTGATTCGCTTGAATTGTGATTAGTATTTCCAATTGTCAAATGTGTTTTTTTAAGTTCATACAGCATTACAAACCATCAAATACCATGACTGAAGAAAGACATGCAGAGTGAAAAAAAGAGTGTAGAATTCCTCGAATCATATGGTCTTGACTCAAAAACTGATATACTGCTCTGCAAATGAAAAATAATACATGGACCTGTTGATAGCACGTTGATTATCATGATATATTTCAGACAACAAAATTATTTGATTTTCTCAGACATTCCTAATGCTTGAATAAATTACGGTTGATGGCTAAACTATCCATGAGAAAGAGGAGAGACAGTTGAAAACACATTGAAGAGAATATACTTACAAGTCCTCTGTTGTTCTTCAGTTCTCCGTGGCAGCTGAGGGTCTTGGAGCGGTCGATGAGTCTGTCCCTCATTCCATCCTCTGTGTACAAAAGACGGTCCTTGTAAAATTGACACTCCGATTCCCCCGTCCGCCTGTTGATATCCGCCACCAGGCTCTGAACCACCAGCATCTGTGGAGCGACAGACGCACTCAATGATCCCACTCTTTTCTCAAAATCACTTTAAGCGTTGTATTGACTTGAATTTTGTTGCTTATTTGCAAGGAATTTCAGCTGATGTCTTTATTAATTTTCAAGGACCGTTTTCTGCTTATTTTGTTAACTTTCAAGATAAAGATTACATAAATCTATTGCTAATATTCAAGTCTATATGTCAGGTCCAACCAACGGAGACTACTCCCGGGGCAGAAGACCATAACAACTGTCAACGACCAATAAAAAGAATACACATACAACTACACACTTCATTCTTTGTATTGTAAAAACACTGGGTCAGGAAAGCATAGGTTGTCAGATTTTGTGAACTGACACACTTTGTTGCTTGCCAGGGAATAGAGGATCAGACCCAGAGCTCTGTATACTTTATTTTCACTGTTGAATTAAATGCTGACTTAGGCCTAAATATCTTCTCCTCTTGCTTCATTGACGAACACGCAGGATCCACCTACACATAGTGGCACACATATGGGTATGTATGGTGATATATGTGTATATATATTTATGAGTATATATATGTGTGTATATATATGTTTGCGCGTATATATGTTCTTTCTTTTCTAACTTTTTTTTTTTTTTCTCTCTTTTTTGTTGTGCTTATTTTTTTGTTGGCTTTTTGATATTGTTATTGTTGCGCTGCAGCGACACAGGAATTCCCCCTATGGGGATCAATAAAGTATTATCTTATCTTATCTTATCTTATCTTATCTTATCTTATCTTATCTTATCTTATTTTATCTTATCTTATCTTACCTTACCTTACCTTACCTTACCTTACCTTATCTTATCTTATCTTATCTTATCTTATCTTATCTTATCCTATCTTATCTTATCTTTGTTGCTTCTCAGGGAAAAGACGATCAGACCCAGAGCTCTGTATACTTTATTTTCACTGCTGAATTAAATGCTGACTTAGGCCTAAATATCTTCTCCTCTTGCTTCATTGACAAACACACAATCTCAACCTACACACAGTGGCGAGGTAGATTGGGCCAGATCCAACAATTTGGTGACCCTGATGTGCTGAAGTCGGCGAAGTGAAGGCTGAACAGAGAATCATCCACAGTGGACAACTTGCTACTCTGACAACAGCGGCGCGTGCCATTCACAACAAAAAAAGAGGTAAGCAGACACCTGTTTTGCAATTGGATACCACTAAATTGTGTGTTGTCACTGTATTACCAAGTGTCCGAGTTGAACGCAGTCAAAATACAATAGAAAAAAAAGGGTTAAATCCCCCCAATTAGGTTTAGATAGTCCCGAGGGGGTTAGAGTCCCCCAAAAGAAACGTTGAGTTTGGAAGCAGAGCACCAGCCGTCTAACCCAAGCAGTCTAGGTTTGGTTGAGTTGAAAGCTGTTGAAAGTACTTAAATATCGGGGAAATGTGAGGGTGGATTCCAAGAATTAAATGGAAATTATAGGAACAGTATTGGCCGTGAATTAAAAGATTTGCTGTGCCTGGGAAGCAACTCCTAGAGTGAGACCGGACCAAATATAGTTCGATCCAGAAGCTTGTCTCACTGAGGCCAGTGAATTGACCCACAGCTATCATTCACATCCAAGCCGTGCATGTATAATTTTTATTAGAATCTGAGTAGTACGTATACATAAAAAAAGAAAAAAAAGAAAAAGAAAAAAATTAAATAAAAGAGAGAAAAATACAAGATGGACGGAGAGTTTGATAGAGAATGCACAGATGCACACGGAGGCTCCAGAGGAAACACACAGCTCATGGTGGTAGCACAGTGGACGCAGACGCGAGATGAAATAGCGAAAGGTATTCTGAAAGAAAAGCAGGAAAGAAAGTTGCAGCAGATAGATGACATATGGAGTAAAATGCAGGCAAATGGCGAGGTCCCCGCTCGATCTGAATAAAAAACAGTTGTTACCATATTTAAATAAAGCAGATGAAAACGCTACGGCAGAGCTGGAGACACACATACAGGATGAGAACACAGGATTGGTGGTAATAAGAAAGTGGAAAAAGGAGTAAGAAGAGAAGGATGAGTACAGAATTTTAGTACGTGCAATGAAACTGCCGTGCGTGGTATTTGTTAGAACTTTTCTTCAAAGAAACGAATGTCTGAGGTACATGTCGAGTGAAAACAAACCCTGAATATTCTAGACACTGGCAGGTAATGAGGAACGGTGGAGTCCGACAAATTCCGTACAAGAAAGAGGGACAGCGGAGTCAGACAAATTCCGTAAAACAAAAAGGATGGCGGAGTCCTGTAGGTTACACATCCGTAAAAAGGAGCGAGTGTGAGTGAGAAAGGAGAACGATGTCTCACTAGATATTTCGTCTCACATAAAACAGTGGGACTGTGAGTTGTCACCTGATGTGGATGCAGAGGCAAGAATTCTCTACTCAAATGAGTTGAAGTGAGAATTACCACAACAGGAAGTTTAAAAGACTACCCCACTGATAACAATCAACCTCTAGAATACCCTAGGTGTTGCAAAGGTTGAACTAAATTATCAAAATGGGGAAAGGATCAAGCAAAGAAAGACCCAGAGATGCATTGCAGTGCTAGGACTGGAAATATATATAACAACACGATCCGAGTAAAAACCAATATCTGGATCTGTGGATCTTAAAACATAATTTTGAAGGAAGACTAAACACACAAAAAATAAGTGCATTGCAAGAACGCATCATGACAAAAACTGGGAAAGATCCAGAAAAAATGAAAAAGGAAGGCTACGATAACACAGAACATTGGATGAAAGTAGCAGGACAGGGAGAAGAGGGAGAGAAAAAGAAAAGACGTGAGGAACAGGAAAAATGACAGAAAGAACAAGATGAAGAACGCGATTGAGAGCTACTGTATCATAGAAGAGAAGATGATGAAACGGGACCCAGTAGTTAACCTAGGCGTCCTAGAAATAATCAGGGACTGGAACAGGAGGAGCCTGCAGGACTAAATCCCACTGCTCCTCTTGCTCTTACGGGCCCAAAACAAAAACTCTACCCTGATTTAAGTAAGTCAGAACCACCTCCATACCGAGAACCAATGGAAAAGCCTAAACAAACACGTTCTAAAGGAACAGTAGGGCACTGGTCGAGGGACATGGGAAAACTGTTGTCTCCCGGAGAAAGATCTCAATAAGTGACACAATTCGACGAGGCAGAACAGTATCCCATGATTGAGGTAGCAAACCCAAATATCGATGACCAAGCACGACATCCAACTATATCGGTCTATAGAACATGGACCATGGAAGACGTGAAAAAGGCTGTAGAAGGAGTAGCCTCTCATAAAGAGGACGCGGAACAATTTCTCCAGGATATGGAGAACTTAAGACAATCCTATCATTGAAATGGGCAAGAAGAGCAGCAAGCCTGGATGCAAACGTTAGGACCAGACTGGCATTATGTAAGAAGACAGTGGAGCCCTACATAGGCTGGACGCGTTCTGGCTCATGACAGCCAAGAATTGGAAAACAGAGTGTGAGGACTAAGAGACAGAGCAACCCTGCGATTCAGACACAGAGCAAATTATACTGAAAAAGGAAGAGTAAAACAAAAAGAAGACGAATCATTCGATGAATACAGAGTCAGGATGATGAGTAAATTTAAAACCCATAGTGGATTACAGGATGACGGAAATGTGCGTGGACCATTCCAACAACAATTAAAAAATGCAGTCCATGCAGGATCAAAAGACAGCATACGCTGTTGGGTCACAACAAAGCATTACATAGGAGTCTCTACAGGAACCATGGAAGAGTATGTGAATCATGCTCTCCATGCAGAAAAAGTGACTAAAGAAAAGAAAAATAAGACGGTAGAGAGTACGTTTTATCAGGAAGGAGAAGATGAAGTGTATTACCACGAAAGAGGCAGAGGCCAGGGACGAGGTAGATTCAGAGGAAGAGGAGGTTTTGGAGGCAGAAGCCGAGGATTCCATTCCTGAGGAGGTTATAACCAAAATCCTAGAGGATGCTGGTGTTGTGGAAAGGACGGACACCTCGCAAGAGATTGTCCACAAAGGACGGACCAACCACAATGACTAGACCAGGAAACTAAGGGAAAAGAGATAAAGGACTTCCCGGAAGATGGTGAAATCCTAAATCTCCAGGAAATGCTAATGGCAGACATAATGAAACCAGAGGTGACACTATATGTAAATGGAAAAGGAATCACTTTGCTGTGTGACACAGGAGCGTGTAGAACAACATGTAAGGAATCAAAACCAAACGCGAGAAGTAGTGGTCAAGAAGTTAGAGTTCGATCGGCTAACGGAAAGCTGACAGAAGTAATTGAATCAAAACCAGTATGGATAAGAGATCCCCATGGACAGACGTGTTAGCTGTCAATATTAATGTTTCCACAGTGCCCAGTAAATCTGTTAGGATGAGATGGGTTATTACAACTAGGGCTGGCGTTAGTACCCACTCCTCAAGGACATATTGCAGTCAAAAGACGGGAGGAATTAGAAAAGGGAAATCTCTATGTACTCCAAGGGACAGATCAACTACGTTACTATTATTCACTAGACATCTACAATAAACTCCCTTCTGAAACGACTAACGCACTAATGACAGAAGGTAGAAAAGAAATATCCCATTTACAAGACCAGGCGGACAGAGGTGAATTACATGTGACTCTCTGGTACAAGCATACACCTGGACCAGATAAAGAGTATGAGGAGAAGCTAGGAAAAATGACACCAACAAGAATTACAGGGAATTACATGTACTCGGACAGAGAAAGAACTGTAGCATTAAGTGTCACACTGACAACAGAATTGAAAAAGATATTCAAGATGCATTCTCCAACTCACGTTTCCCTATACAAAAGTAAAAGTGAAAAATGGGAAAGCTTAGGAGGAATAGTGTACGCTGGAGACAGAGCATCAGACTGGAAAAAGACATCAGCAGGAGTGTGGATCAGTGAATCCACGGGCCTCATTAGAAAAGCCCTATTCTGGTAAATATCTCTAACGGGAGGGGCACATCTAGACCTAGGAAGTACATGATACGTCATGCAACTGACTGAGGAAGAAGAAGATATGTTAAAAGATGTACCAGAAAAACTATGGTCCAAAGGACCTACTGACATAGGATTGGTTAAGGAAGCGCTGCCAAATAAGACCAAAAACCGAATATAGACCATGTGTAAAGCAATACCCGCTAAAACAAGATGCGCAGAAAGGAATAGGACCCGTGATAAAAGATCTAATAGCTGCAGGGGTTATCGTAAAGTGCGAAGATTCCCCATGCAACACACCAATATTCCCGGTAAAAAAGCAAGCACTGTCTGGAGGCTGCCGCATGGTGCAAGACCTACAGGCAGTCAACAATGCTGTAGTAAAAAGGGCCCTGTGCGTTCCCAATCCATACACTCTGTTGAATAGCCTGAGGCCAGACGCCACTGTGTTTATCGTGGTCGATATAAGTAACGCACTCTTCTCAATAAAAATAGATAAGAGTAGTCAATTTTGGTTTGCATTTACTTATAATGGCAAAAGATACACATATAACAAGACTCCCTCAAGGATATTGCGAAAGCCCTACAATCTATTCTAAAGTAATGACCGCAAGCATTGCTAAATTCCAACCACCAAAAAACAGCCAGATACTAATTTACGTGGACGATGTGCTAGTGGCATCGCCAGATGCACAGTCATGCAAAATAGATACGGTGGCCCTGTTGAAACATTTCGCGGAGGAAGGGCATAAAGTGAGTAAAAACAAACTCCAAGTATGCAGAGCTGAAGTCAAATATCTGGGGCATAATCTGAACGCTGGGGGAAGAACGATAATAGAAGATAGAAAACTGCGATCCTCCAAGCTCCTAAACCATTAACTAAAAAACAGATGATGTCATTTCTGGGATTGACAAATTAATGTAGGAACTGGGTACCAAACTATGCAGAAATAACAGCGCCACTGACCAAATTGATGTACGAAGAAGATTTAAAAATGACCTCACCATTGCATTGGACTAGTCAGGCAGAAGACGCATTCTGCAGAATAAAACAAGTACTGGTGTCAAGCACAACATTAGCTCAACATTAGGACTGCAGGGAACATTTCATGACCTCTGTGTTAGATCAACAACACGGCGCCAAAATGAAACCAATAGCATATTTCTCATCAAAGATGGACAGCAGAGCATGTACACTGCCACATTGTGTCAGAGCAGTAATAGCTGCGTCAATGGCAGTAGAAACAAGTGCACCAATGGTGTTATTCCATCCACTAACATTAAGAGTGCCACATGCAGTGTCAGCATTACCTTCCTGTCACCAGTCAGGCACCTGTCCTGTATGTCTATACTCTTATCACAACCACATTTAACGATCGAAAGGTATACCACATTAAACCCAGCGACTCTGTTACCGACTCCAGAAGACGGTAAGAAACAAGATTGTCAGGAACTGGCCGAACAAACAGCAAAAAGCAGAGCAGATCTCAAAGATCAGCCATTACAGACAGGAGAAACACTTTCGTAGATGGCTCCTCAAATAGGAACAAACAAGGAAAAACTCAAACAGGGTACACTGTGGTTACACAAGATATTGTATTAAAGGCAGAACAGCTACCCTTCCCATTATTCAGCACAGGCATGTTTAAGGTGCTTTGAACCTGACAATATTGCACACACAATATGAACTACGACGCAAGAAACATGTGACTAAGACGAAACCTGACACAAACAAAAGCAACACACAGATGATAGTTCCACTGGTAGTAGCCGATGACTCTGACGGCCTGATTATCCCTTTCCTGACTGCACCCCTTTACCCTGGCCTAGGCCATTTGGCTTGCCCTTACCCCCCTCCCTATCCTGCTGTTCAAGTGCAGATGATGCAGGTGAAGGAAGAATTACAGGATGTGGAGGAAATAGAAGGCGAGGCCTTATCCAGAGCAAAAGCGTATCTAAGGGGAGCATATGAAAGAGGATTTAAACATATTCGAGACTCAATTAGAGAACTAGAACAACACAGTAGCCACTTAAACCCAGGTGGAAATAGGACTGGACAGCAGAGGCACGGGACATCATCAGCACAGTTTACAACCTCTACACCGAAGTAGGAAACAAAGAAAGAGGAAGAGACAGATCTGATAAGTTCAGAGATGGACACAAAGTTAGTTACAACCTGGAATTCTACAGACAGCTATTTCTCAGATGGGTTTGGTGTCAGGTAAAAGGGAAGTCGTGGCTGACTTGACACAGGCCCTACAAGAACAGAGACAACAAGATGGAATGAGAACTCCATCAAATAACAAAGATGCGCTGCTAGACGATGACTCGAATATGGTATATGCAGCACTTCTCACAGGGTAGACAACGCTATACTCTCCCCAGCCCCCACGCCCAAAAGTTACCCGCCGTAGTAGAGGAGGAGAAAGAGGAGCTTGAGGAGCCATGCACAATTTAAATTAAGCTCCCCGATGCGGGGAGGTGATACCTGAATAGATCGGAAGAGCACACGTCTGA
>CAAKHD010034081.1:205077-232290 GCA_901007705.1 Fistularia tabacaria | reverse complement strand
GGTGTAGGAAGCATTTGGGAAGGGGTAGAAACCGCTATCCTCCCCCCACCCCCACCACCAAAAAGTTCCCCGCCGTAGTAGAGGAGGAGAAAGAGGAGCTTGAGGAGCCATGCACAATTTAAATTAAGCTCCCCGATGCGGGGAGGTGATACCTGAATTTTTACTCCGCTGTAAAAGTATGTGTATATATGTGGCAGGTGCACACCCTAGCTCCTCCACTCTCCAGACAACTCCATTCAGAAAAGCAGTGAGGGATGGCATGCCAATATCAGTTCAATCGGGCATAGACGCTAATTCTGACATACCTGAGTGTCAGACTGACATGTGGGTAAAAACATTTCTCCCACCACAGAATACAGACAAATACACAGACAGACAGACAAAATCAGATGGGAGCCTTCATTGAACAGTAGACCGCTCAATCAATGTCAGTAAAGTTGCAATTAGATGATGCCAGGTGTAAGGCGACAGACACTAAGAAAACTCACAAAGCCAGCACACAGATGGTGCAGCAGTCTCCCCCTCAGCCTCCAGCACAAACACAACCCGGGTTGCAGTCTGAGCCGCCACCCCCACCACCTCATCTGTCATACAACCATTGGCCACCAAAGCAACCACAATACTGGGGCAGCCCCAGACCCATGAGAGGGGACATGAGAGGGAGGGGTGGGGGGAGAGGAGCTCTCTATTCACAACCGCCTACGCCTCATATGCCCTGCTTTGGGTGTGGCCAAACTGGTCACTGGCAGAGAAATTGTCCACTCCAGCCCCCTAATCCAGCTTACTGGGGTGGCTACAACATGATACTTGGAGCCCAACCCGTTGCCCAGTACCACGCCCCTGCACAATCCACTCCAACTACATCAGCAGGCCCCTACAAGTTCCAAACATGGCTGCCGCTCCCCCTCAAGGTCAGTTTCCGCTGTCTGACGAGGGTGGGTTCGACGCACCCGAACAGTGGTATTGATGGGGCCTGAGGAATAGGATAGGATAGCTCCTCTGGGATGAACAGCAGGGGGTCCGGCTCCTTTCCTTAATTGTAAAAGTTCCTACCGGGTATAAGTGATCATATTCCTTGATATTAGGAAGGAGAGAATCGAGGCAAGCAGTGCAATGCGCTGGGAAAACGGTGTCTAGTCCCACGCGCGAGATTGGAGTGGATAGGTCGGTAAGTATATACAGAAAGTGAAGAAATAGAGGTAAAAATACTTGGAGCTGCTGCAACAGGCTGCTGTCTTCCAGCGCCATCTTCAAAAAAAATGCATCAATCATGTGGGGTTGGCAGACCCCTACATGAGAATGAGAGTAATGCATCGTGAACTGCCGTTCTTGGTTGACTCTGGGGGCTGATACTCCACATTGACTGGTATCGTGCCTTTATTTTGCCTCTCTGACAACAAAACAGAACGAATAGGTTTCTCGGGAGCACCTGAATCTCTGCCATTTACCACACCTTTGAACACCACTGTAGCAGGACAGAAATTCGAACATTGCTATGTGGCCTCCCCTCACTGTCCTGTGAATCTGATGGGGAGAGATTTTTTGGTGAAATTGGAGCCTCCATTCTATGCAGCCCTGATGGACTGATTGTGACTTTTCTTAATGGACAGTCCTTTAATTGCTCTGTGGGAAAACTTCGCTCAGGATCACATATGTTGCTGGCTGCTGACAATTTCCCGGCTGCACTGGGCTTATGGGCTGTTATCTACTGCGGACTGGTGTCACCAGAATCTCCGAAAAAGTGGGGTGTACTATCCCTGTATCAATCCTGGAAAACATGGATCCACATGCTCCATCCCTATGCACCTCCATCTGACCCCTACCATGTCACACTTTATGATCGCGACGCTGACAAGGCGTACTATAATGGTTTTCAACCGAGCACTTAAGGTGCTGTGGCCTATTACTGCCCTACGTGTTGATGGGTACATTGGGGGTAGTGGCGGTGCTGATTCTTACATCTGGACGAGAGCAATGGTATAAAATGGCTAATGAAGCTGTCCCGCATATCACCCTGGCTGTCAACACTGACCACAAGGCAAAAGAACTGGGCCAAATGACTAAAAAAGTACTTGCTTTGACAGACTGGGCCCAGCAATTTATTCTTCTATCCATCAACAAAGTCCTACAAGTTTAATGTTTTGTCACATGACAAAGTAACTTTGGAACACAGGCAAATTGAGCGTTTCCATGGGACAGAAAAAATGATAACCCTGACTCAGATAACACGCTGAATAGCCTACCTGCCTTAGGTCTCAGGGTCCTAAGGACGTAGGTTTCTGTACAGCTGCAATTCCTGTGACCTTTGAGTTATCTGACTACACACCCATTTAACAAAAACAATATTCCCACAAATCTCAGGCTGAACTAGGAATTGCTGACACCATCCAGGGCTTATTAGCATCTGGGGTCCTTGAACACTCAAATAGTGCCTGCAACACCCCTATCTTACCAGTGGAAAAAAAGGACACCGGCAAATATTGCATGGCTCATGACCTCAGGCGCATAAATAGCGTCATCTCGACTCCCACCGTGCATGTATCCAACCCATACACCACCTTATCCCTGATAACACCGGAGCACAAGTGTTTCTCTTGTATTGACCTGGCGAATGCCATCTTTTGTCTCCCTCTGCAAGACTCCCTGAGAGATATTTTTTCATTTACGTATCGAGGTCAGAAGCTCAGATACACATGTATGCCTCAGGGCTTCATTCTATCTCCTGGCATTTTTAATCAGGTTCTAAAAGAACAGCTGGGTGACTTGCGGCTTCATCCAGGGGTTTTGTTAATTCAGTACGTAGATTATTTACTGTTGGCAGCCCCAGACCAGGCCACCTGCCTCAGTGCCACTCATGTTCTTTTGTTAAAACTATACAACATATTCGGCTTGAAAGTCTCCAAATCTAAGTTGCAGTGTTGCAGGAAGATAGTCTCCTTTTTGGGACGCATGGTGTCTAGCAAAGGGACCGGAGTCTAACCTGCTCTCAAAGACTCTGTGTTGCACCATCTGAAACCCGTAGCCGAAAAGACATGCTGGCCTTTTTGGGCCTCGTCATTTTGTGCCAAGCTATGCGGAACACATGGCCCCTTTGCATGCCCTGGTTAATGAACAGGGCATGACAAACCTCACATTCCCCCTGGTATGGACCACTGAAGTGGAATCCAGCTTCATCCAGCTGAAACAGTTGTTGTCCAATGCGGTTGCTCTCTCCACACCAGACTACTCTTTGCCTTTTTATCTGGATGTTTTTGAAAAAGCACACAATAAATGGTGAACTTCACTCATGGTGAAGAAAAAGGGGGTTGAAGCAAAAGTCTTAATGTATGCAAGTGTAACATTGGATTCGACAGAAAATAGACACCCTCCATGCACAAGACATGCAGCAGGAGTAGCAAAAATTTAGCAGAAAAAAGAACACATAGTCATGGGACATGCGTTAGTAGTGTTACCAATACATAGTGTTGTAGCGTACGTGAACTCCTCAGCATTCACAATGACATCAGTAAGACAGAGGAGACTGGAAAAAAAACCCTAATAGCACCTCACATAACATTTTCACATGAGGGAATAAACATGGCTGACAACATTGGGGAGGGCAAACCGCATGTCTGTGAAGAGAGAGTACAGAAGGAGGTCTGAGTAAGGGCAGACCTTCAAGCAAATCCACTTGCAGATGCAGAGGAAATATTGTTTATGGATGGCTGCCGTTACAGGCAATGAAGGGTTAAAAGCAGCATGCACAGTAGTAAGGCTGACACAGGATGGTTTTGAGGAAGTGGTTGCAGAGAAAGTGAAAGGAAAGGAGTCAGCACAATTAGCTAGCTCCAGGCAATGATAAAAGCATTAGAGTCGGCGGAGGGAAAGGATGTAAATATCAACACAGACCCAGCATATGTTGTAGGAGTAATACAGGTAGAGCTCAGCCAGTGGATCAGGGCTGGATTTGTGACTGCATCAAAGACTCCTATTAAACGTGAGAAAGACATCCGACGACTGACTGACACACTGATGAAACTACGCCGACTGGCTGTGATTAAGTGTAAAGGACATTACAAAACAAACTCAGTAATTGCACAAGGAAATAATAAAGCGGATCAGGCAGTAAATAGAGTGCAAGACAGATTATATGTGTGTAAATGAGAGGAACCCGGGTGAGGCTACAGGGAGAAGAGATCAAGAAGTTGGAGGATTTCAGGTACTTAGGGTCAACAGTCCAGAGCAATGGAGAGTGTGGAAAAGAGATAAAGAAAAGGGTTCAAGCAGGTTGGAATGAGTGGAGAAAAGTTGATGATTAAGGAGAGATTTTTTTTAAAATGATAAAACATGTTTAATAATCAGAATCATATGTTGTTTCTAATGCTTTCAGTAAGGGGCCTACAAATAAAATGCATTGTCATTATTATTATTATTATTATTATTATTATTATTATTATTATTATTATTATTATTATTATTATTATTATTATTATGTGAATCAGGGGACCCCGGGTGGAACGGTGAGGCTACAGGGTGTGGAGATCAAGAAGTTGGAGGATTTCAGGTACTTAGGGTCAACAGTCCAGAGCAAGGGAGAGTGTGGAAAAGAGATAAAGAAAAGGGTTTAAGCAGGTTGGAATGGGTGGAGAACAGTTTCAGGGGTTCTATTTTATAGAAGAATATCATCCAGAATTAAAGGTTTACAAAACAGTGGTGAGACCAGCGATGCTGTATGGTTTGGAGACAGTGGCACTGAACAAAAGACAGGAGGCAGAGCTGGAGGTAGCAGAGATGAAGTTGTTGAGGTTCTCTTTGGGAGTGACGAGGATGGATAGGATCAGGAATGAGTCCATCAGGGGGATAGCACATGTTAGATGTTTTGGAGAGAAGGTCAGAGAAGCCAGACTGAGATGGTTCGGTCATGTACAGAGGAGGGATAGGGACTATATTGGTAGACGGATGCTGGAATTGGAGATGCCAGGCAGGAGGTCTAGAGGAAGACCAAAGAGAAGATTTATTGATGTATTGAGACAGGATATGACGGTAGTTGGCGTGAGAGATGAGGATACAGAGAATAGGGTTAGATGGAGACGGTTGATTCGCTGTGGCGACCCCTGAAGGGAAAAGCCAAAAGGAAAAGAAGAAGAAGGCAGTAAAAAGAGCAGCAAGCTATACAACTAACTACGTAATGTTGCAAACAGAGAAAACTGTGAATTACATGTTGCCCCCATTGATGTAAAGATGTTGATAGAAGAACAAGAAAAAGCCCCCCCCCCCAGACAAAAATGTATGGCTAGAACGAGGGGCACCGAAGCAAGACGGGGTCTGAAGGGCCCCTGATGGGAGACCAGTACTCCCACCAGGTTTGATGAGTGCTATATTACAAGAAGCAAATGGGTTGACTCATTGTGGAAAGACATAGATGCAGAGACACCTGACTCATTGGTGGCATCGACCACTTCCTGCAATAGTAGAGAATCACATTAAAGAATGTGAGAGCTGCAGCTCATATAATGTGAAGCCCACCATCAAACCACATGACGGAAAATTCCCCCTGCCACAGTTGCCAGGACAGGAAATCATTATTGACTGCACCGCATGATTGACAGGGTAAATGGGTACAGATACCTCTTGGTGGCCGTGTATGCATACACTGCCTGCCCAGAGGCTGACCCACCAAATCTGAAAATGCTCAAATAGTAATCAAATTTCTGATGAATCACTACATTTCAACACATGGTTTCCGAAGAATGTGAGGTCACAATGTGACACGCTCTGTGACAGTGACAGTGGTGTAAGAACATTCAGAAATGTATCTTTGTGGGTTCCCACAGGGAGGTCCTTCTTCGAACCCCTGGTGTCACCACTGGTCAGGTATAGTGACCTATACGGGGGCCTGGAAACCCCCAGGATATTGGTGTGATAACACTGATCTCTCCTCACATATAGTCATGTGGTGGACTCTCACCCCCCTTCTGTCGGGGGACTGGGATCTCACCCTCTCCAGTTAATTATAAACAGCTTCCCCAAAATCCATGGCTCTCTAAAGTCAGGAAGCATAAATATTCTGGCTCAGGTAATGCCTCAAACTTTATATTTGGAGTCGACCAACCAGGACATGACACCATGGAAATTGTTAGAAATTAATTTTATACCGCCTCAAGTACGCAACACTGCGGCCCCTGCCTCTTCGGGCTCTCGGCCCCCGTCTAACTCTGCACAACAAAAGGTTACCGTTGTCAGAGTGGGGTTGGACGGACAGGTAACCCAGACTCAGACTGTTGCGTCTCCAATGGCTGCCATTGCTGTTGCTACAGGCTACACGGAAAAGAAAATATGGTTAGAATGGATGGCTGCTTCTGCTGCATCGCTGAACACGTCTAACTGCGTTGCCTGTTCCTAAGCTCGCCCCACCCTTTTTACTGTACCCGCCCCTCTTTTTCCCTCTGATCCAATAGGATATCACTGTTTGCTCACCTTGACTATGTCTGCACAGCCTGCTAACTGCACCACTCTGGGTGCCATTTTTCCTCCCAGAAAGAACTTGCCTATTCCTCCTTTTTTCACACCTACTGCTGGCAACTACACCTGTTTTCAGCATCGCAAGGTCTCCAGTGGCCCCTAGCTTGGTGAAGTTGATCCCTCATGGTGCGCTCACACTGTTAACATCTGTACCCGGTCTAATGCCTCCTCTATGGTCTGGGCTTGTGCAGATTTATTCTGGTACTGTGGTACTAACATTTTGTATCTGCAGCTTCCCAGTCACTGGTCTGGTGTCTGTGCCATGGTTCATTTAGGCCTGCCGCTTTTACTCATAGGCTATGTCCACAATGTCACCCACTCCGCTCACACAAAGCGCTCTACAGCCTTCTCTTGACTCCACCTTCTCCACCACGTACTTTGACTCCATAGGTGTCCCACAACGTGTACCTGACGAATAGAAATTGGCTAATCAAGTTTCAGCAGGAGTTGAAAATCTTCCTCTTTTTGGCGCTCTCTTCCCTGTCACCCCCAATAAAAATGTTGATCGTATTAACTAGGTGCACTATATTATTCTGCGATGCTGTTGTCGGCCTCTCTGAACAATTGGCTGCCACATCCCTTATGACTATCCAAAACAGAATAGCTCTGGACATGTTATTGGCAGAAAAAGGAGGTGCCTGTCCTATGTTTGGTGATAAATGCTGTACTTTCATCCTCAATAGCCCAGTTCCAGATGGCTCTGTAACCCGAGCTCTGGAAGGGTTGTGTACCCCGTCCATAGAAGTAAATGAGAATTCAGGCATTAACTCTCCGATGACTGATCTCCTGGATAACTGGTTCGATAAATGGAATAACACGGTGGTGTCCATCTTCCTGTCTCTGATGGGAATGATGTGTGCCTTGGCTTTGTGTGTGTGTTGTTGTTTGCCTCGCATTCGCTCTCTGGGTAACTGTAGCATTGTTGCAGCGGTTGAAAAACATGACTTTCTCCCTGCATACCAGATGACCCTCCTCCCTCGTGAAACCTCGCCGGTGGCACCTGAAGACGCTGAGTGGAAAGACCACGAGAGTGAGGAGGAGGAGGTGTGAAGGGGAGTGCAAGGCGCAAGGGGGGGGGAGTGTTGCTCATGGGATACTGTGTTCTAGGTTCTGTGAATATCATTAGGTTTGTCCTTCTCTCTCTTATGTTTGTTGGTCTCAAAAAATGAGAATGAAATTCGTGAGGACCTTACATTCATGCTCATTCACTATCAACATGCTATTAGTCATTTCACAAATAATGCCTTATTTACTAAAGCTAAAAAAACTAAAGTCAATTAAGTGCATTAAAATGTCATAAAGAGCAGAAGTGGGTAAGCAGAACAATGTGTCCTCAATCAAATCAACAATGTGCAAAGGCAGCTCGGGAGGGAAAAGTACAGACAAAGGAGCGTGCATTGCTTGTCAGATAATTGTCATACTGACCGCAACAGATGACGTCAAGTAAGGAACTTGGTTGTAGAGAAATAAACATGATAAACAAAAACAACAAAGTAGGTACAGAGGGTTCTTAGATAGACGACGTGAGTGCTATGAACATAACAAACTTTAAGTTGCAGCCCCTCCCCGGAGGAACCGAAAAGGCATGAGGAGTCAGATAGCAACGGGCCAATCAACTGAGGCTACTCCCGGGGGAGAAGACCATAACAACTGTCAAAGACCAATAAGAGGAATACGCATACAACTGCTCATTTCATTCTTTGTATTATAAAAACACTGGGTCAGGAAAACATAGGTTGTCAGACTTTGTAAACTGACACACTTTGGTCACTTACCGGTCACTTACCTATTTATTCTAGTCTCACCATGAATGGTGGGAGATATATATATATATATATATATATATATGTGTGTGTGTGTGTGTGTGTGTGTGTGTGTGTGTGTGTGTAGGTATCGTATCTTATCTTATCTTATCTTATCTTATCTTATCTTATCTTATCTTATCTTATCTTATCTTATCTGTTGCTTGTCAGGGCATACAGGATCAGACCCAATGCTCTGTATACTTTAATTTGAATGCTGAATTAAATGCTGCCTTAAGCCTAAATACCTTCTTCATTGTTTCATTGACAAACATGCAGGATCCACCTACACATAGTGGCGAGGTAGAATGGGCCAGAATCCAACTATCTATAAATATATACCATTTATATACCATTTGCATGTATGTATACACACACATACACACATATGTGTGTGTTTATTTTTTTGTTTTTTTTCTATTAGATTAAAATCTAAGTTTTCCTCAACAAAAAAAGATATTCACCAGCATTAATCAAAATTGTAAAGATTATCTTAATCTTTAGGGTGTTTCTGTTATTTAAGGCTCCTTTTTCCTCAGTCCCTTAGCGAGTGGAAAAGAGGATATGCTAGTTCCCCTCACCGCCTCATCCAGGTGCTGGCGGTCCGGATGGTCATTGGCTGTGTGCTTCAGGATCTCCCTGAGCAGCAGTGGGTACTTCACCAGGCGACTACGTGGGATGTCAAGAAAATTCCACAGGTCCAACTTCCTGCTGAATGGGGATTGGAGGCAGCGCTGCAGAAAGTCCTGGACTCTGCGATCCTGCTTCTTCTGGTCAAGCAAGGCCTTGGCTTTTACCTGGTTGCTGCAGTAGGGAGTGTAGGAGGACAGACAGGGCAGCTGCAAGGACATAGAGACAGAGATGTGGTCAATGAAGGGTGTCAGTGTGCTGGAGACACAGAAGTCCAAGTGCAATTAAGGATTAAAAATAACACCTGGACGAAATTTGTTAAAAAGCACTCACTAACCCAGTTTGTCAGGATGTGTCCGACATGTTCAGTTGATCCGTCAGGTCTTCTGGCATCATGGAGGCGACTAAGCAGGTCTGCAATGGATTAGACAAAACCAGTTTAGAATACTGAGCAACACGTCAAGCAACACGAATGGGATTTTTGCAGCGTTTCAGTATTATTTACAGTTGTACACAGAAAACAACACAGACAAGGAAGGACTATTATGCTCCTTCTGACCTTCATGTAGGGGAATCAGTGAGTCCAAAGTACCGAAAATCTGGTTCAGTTCCTCCCCAGTCATGATTGAGAGCTTCAGCATTGGGTCATGGTAAGCCTGCAGGACACAGACACACATACATGCATGCATGCAACTAAGAAGAAGAATATACAATAATTTAAATATGGATGTTGATATGAGAATTGTTGGATCTAAGGAAAACATAGAAATTTGCTTGCCTTCTTCGCCAGCTTGAGATCTTCAACCAGATCCTGCTCGCCTTGAGCCAGTTCAAATATAGCCTGCAAGGACAGTCCAACCACAACTGTAAATTTTAAGACACGATTCTGGCCTCAGTTTTTGGAACGAAACTGCTTGCATTGACATTTTTTTCCATCACTGGTATAAAAAACATACACCTAAAAGTTGTTTTAAAAAATCCTATGTGTGAGATTTAAACTAGAGCAATACTACTTTCATCTATCTGATACAGATACAAGTCCCAGCCACAAAAATACAGTGCTACAAGCTTGTGTTGTGCACTATTCAGTGATGATTTTTTAGGTAATTTCTTCCAGTTATGTTAAGTAAAATTTCCCAATATTATTGATTTGAGATTTTTCAGCCAATAAAATACAGAACAATTCACTTGGAGAGGGTCTCACCTCTTGCCGTTTAATCTCTTTTGGGCTCAGAGGTTGTGTTGCTCCCAACCGAACATCAAATGTTTCACTCCACAGCTTGCTGTCCCGGCGCTTGGCAGCTTGTGCTGTTGCTGTGGATACCCGCATGGGAGCCCCGGATGAGGAAGGGTTTGAGCCCGTTGCTGGGATGGCACGTGTCTTCATTGTTGAGGATGAGGGAGGCAGAGCAACTCTCTCTGCCCGACTGTCATTACGAAAACTGATGGATCGCTGTCGGGTGAGCCAAACACAAACATCACAATCTACTGAAGGACTTTATGACCGCTAGTTGTCATAGCAACAAACTCTCCTCGTCTGCATCTCTGGGCTCAACTTGTATTACAGTTCACCTGCAGTGTCTGGCCAATCCTCTTCAGGGGTGTAGTTTTGACAGGCGGCAGCAGACTGGCCAGAGACGTCACCCTGGAGACAGGTTTACTACGCTTGGTGCTTGGCTCCTGAATGACAGAGAGAGCAAACTTCAAACAAATTTTCGAATGAGAAAGACTACGCAATCCACAACTTGCACTGACAATCAAACATAGCTGCAGGCTACATTGTGATGATGCGACTACCTCTGAAAGCTAACACGATAAAAAACACCACAGAAAAGATGCTAATTTATTAAGGAGGTCTCATTGGCCCAGAGTCAGGCAGCATCTTTACGGGACAATAAAACAGAGCAGACTCTATTGTAGTCCAGGACGGAGGGCAAACTTAAGAGTGAAAACGCCAACAAAATCACTGTACTGGAATTAAATCCAGAGTATCGAATGTGACAGGAACCAGTTGCATACTCGTTTATAAGATAACCCAGTCCGCGAGCTTGTGGGAGAATTTGGGATCTGATTCAGTAGATTGTGAAGCAAAGTAAACATATTCACACTATTATTCACATTCAACTAGTTCACTTTAGATCACTTGAGCTTGCCTCCCTTCTGCAGAGGGAGGTGATGCCTTAAAACAAGACTGCTTTAAAAGTACTATATTTTGCATGATATGATATGTATAATGTTTATGAAACACATGCAGAATAAAACCGCTGGACAATCACGATGCCACCACGTTATCTGTCTCTCTGTCCTTGTAAATAATATCTTCAGCCTGCCAGTCTAAATTATATCGCTAATTAATATATGTTTGTGTATGTGTGTGCCCGGTGGCGCAGTGTCAGCTGACCGGTCAGAATACATGAAGCATGAAACTCTGTTTCCATCTGCACTAATAATTAGGAAGCAGTCAACCATAATTTAATCGGACCACAAATCAATCAGTCACCCTGTAGTGGGACGAAGATTTCAACCTTCAGTTTCCACTGATGTCATACTAAAATCTGATAACACACTTTTGGCCTTGGTTGCAAAAAAAACAGAGACTTTCTATCTATATGTCTATCTGTAATGCAGCATGGGGGCAATAGCGATAGCATCACAGAGTGATTAAATTATTAGACTGTTAAGTAACAACGTGCTACCAATGACACCTGGGTCGGGTTGCTTCTATAATAGACACTGTGCATTTGAACTCATTTATCAAGTACACGTCAATGTAGCCGCAAACGTTCTGTGGTTGAACTAGGTACACATAGTGCAATCAATGGCGCAACCACTGAACAGAGTGTACATGAACACATTTTACTGGCATAGTTCACTTTCACCAGTATTGATAGATGCTGATTTTTAGAACGTTAAATGTGTTCCCCAGTCCCCTGGACAATATGGAGGTAACAATAAGCAGGAGAGCCTTAATGTCCTGACAGAGTTGGTATATGCAGGAAAAGAGTGCCCAATAGCTGGGCTTCCATCAAAATTGAAGTGAATATTCTGAAAATAAGTATAGCAACATATTTAAAATATATTATATTTGTTTGTGTCCATCTTCTACAGTTATACAGAGTTGGCCACTATAAAAGCCCTGTGCTAATTCCAAATTCAGTTGTCAGTGTAATTAAGCGGTGAGTTTTTTGGGTACAAAAACACAACACAAACACACTGAAAATATGCACAAAATCAGGTGGTTGGAAAAAAAATTACGACTTGTTCACATAAAACCACTAATTAGACTTTCTTTTTCATCCATTTTATGAGTGTGATTTAAATTTCACACTGAACAATCACAATGTATTGGTGCAGAGTTTAGCATCCTTCCTCAGTGCTAGAAGTTTCCTTGTTTGGTTTCTTTTTGTATGGAGTTTACATGCTCTTCATTTCAGTATGGTTTCTCTCCAGGATCTCCGATTTCTCCTGACAGTAGGTTAACTCACAACGTAAATTGTGTGTGGTTGCTAATGAGTTAATGGTCAATTGTCTCCTCATGTGGACCTCTGATTGACGTGTGACTGGTTCAGGTTTAACAGGGCCTCCTATGGCTTAGAATGGCTCCAGAATACCCATCTTGACCTGTGTACATGATATTGATCATCATTGAATTGATAAAATACCTACAGTATGTGTAGGTCAACCTTATAAAAGGCTAACAAAGACAGGTATATGAAGATATCAGTTTGAGTTACCTTAACATAAAACATTTACATTTCAACATATTATTGGGATTGCATCGAAATTGGTAAGATATGATTCTGGAAGCAGTTAGGTTGAAGGGTTAGGACTAAAGTGAGCATCTTATCATATGGTATATAGCATTGTTGTATTTGTTGGAGATGTGGCTGTTGTTGATAGGTATATTTTGGATTAAATGAAGGTAATTGATAATCAGTTTATGTGTTTAAGACATTTATTTGGAATTTGCAAAGTAAGCATTTGTGTGGGATTTATTTGATTGAGTCTTGCAGATAAAAGCAAAAAAGCCTGAGATCAAAATACACTGTAATGGCAAAATAAAATTAATAAAAGACTGACATTGGAAAGACCTGTTTATAAAATGCTGCATAAAAAAAAATAGTGTGCCCGCACAAAAAAAAAAATTGTAATTTCCAGTGCAGGATGTACACAAACTTGATATCATCTGTGACCTTTGCAGTTGAATAAGAAGTGTTAGGAAAGTGTTAGTGTTAGGAGTGTAAGTGCCAGGAAAATGTAAATTTGGCACATCGTTCCAAGAAATGTGTTGATCTATTAGTTGCTATTTCAGCAACAGGAAAGACATATGGCCTCAAGTGTAGATTAAAACTTTTAAGATAGAACTTTTTCTTCTAGGATTCCTTATGTAAGGAATGAATAGCAGGTGGTTCTCTCAAGAGTAATGCCATTGCAACTTGACTCTGAACAATCAAGAGTCACAGAGACTTTTCTGTTGTAATTTCAATGAATAATTTCTTTGAAACAATAAACTACCTTCAATTCAGAACACAACTTATATGGGTAATGATGGAATGAATGAGTGCAGGGCCACAGGCACTCACCATCACCTCTTTCATGTTGTTGTTTCCTCTGACGAACTCCACATGACATCCAGACTTAAACTGCTGTACCAGCAGGCAGGAGGAGCAATGCCCTGACACCATGCCTTTCGCCCCAAAGCTCAGCACAGGATTTGGACCTCGCCCAGAAAGAGTTACATCAAGAAATGTTCTGAAACTTGTGATGTGTCCAGAAAGACTATCCAGGAAAAAGATCGTATTAAATCCTTAAAAAAATAAAGTTTCTTGTGTTTCTGACTAAGCTTAACTCTGGTGCTGACTTAACCTGGCTGCTGCAGAGTGACCTTTTGATGTGCAGTCTTTTCAGTTTATACAAAATGACAAATATTCGTCAATCAGCTAGATTTATCTAGCCATCGATGAGGTTTCTTGCCAGTTTTTTTTTTGGTCATGCCATGAACACAAAAGGTGCCTTAAGAGTTTATATATGGCAAAAATACTTATCAAAATGTCCCTTTTTGCAGTGTATCCTCAGGTTCAGGGCAGAGCTGAAATGACGGGGTCCAAAGATGGTCCAGTGAGGGTTTGGCTACATTAAAAGTCAGGCAGAATGTCTCGGGCTCAGAATGTCTTCATAATGTGTTCTGTCCAGTAAGGTCCAGGGGACAGTTTTCTCTCCCTCTATGATCGTTCTTCAATCACTCCGACTGAGTCTGGCAGTTTGAATACACACAGGTTGCTGAAGCTTTCTCTCTCACTCCCTCACTCTCTCTTCCTTCCACCCTCCCTGCCTCCCTCTCTTTTTCTGACTCACCCACTATCCATCTCCCGGTGACTGCATTACTTCCTTCCTATTTTTTCTCCCCACTTTCTATTTTATGCTTACTTGGTCTATCTTCATTTTAAGCAGCATTAGACCAGGATAATATGAGCAATCCTTTAAAATCCAAGCAAATTGGTAGTTGTCATTCTCTCACAAAATAGTGCTGAATGACTAAACCAATCACTGAACTGCCATAAGGTTATTTCTGTTATACATAGGACAAGGGGTATTTCTCGGTAACACAAAAAAAAATTCAAAGCATAACAAGGAGACACACTGTTACTTTTGTTAATATATTTGAAAGTTATCCATAATATAATTTCGACTAGAGTTCATGGAAGCTGACATGCATATAAAGCTAATTGCAGATTGTCTGCAGTGAAAGGTATACACTGTCATTGTCATGAAGCGGCTGCTGGTGCTTTGACACTGCTTTGTCCAAAATCAATCGATGTCAAAATTAGCTGTAATCATCGAAGAGAGAGCAAAAGTAGCCTGCAGGCAGCTAAAACCTCTGCCCTGGTTTTCCAGTAATTTTCAAGTCAAGTGCTTTTTGTTCGGAATCCTATGATTCCTGTGACGAGGAAAACTCGAACCGAAAAGGAGATTTTGGAGGGAGCAGTAAAAATCTAACAAGGTGAATAACAACTCAACATCCCCCATACAGAGTGAAATTTATGTTTTCTCCTTGCAAAAATGTAGTGAGTGGAATTTAGTGAGTAACTCGGACACCAGCCTCTCGTGTCACAACATTTTGACATATAGAAAGTGATGCTATGGTAGTTGTTCTAGAATCTGTTTTGATCTTTTCATAAAGAAATTTATTGCAATGGATGTAAAATATATCATTAGAAAGAGGTAGAAAAGGATACAACGTGACAAATTGATGTCATCGTCATGTGCCTTGTTTCATTATTTATTGTTTTTATGTCAAGGGAAAGTCTGTCTTTGAGTTACTGTTATAATAATAATGAGAAGCCAGTCTGTACACGTGTCACCAATTCATAACGCATTGAGTACATGAATATATAAGCTCAAATGCAGAGACACACACACACACACACACACACACACACCCACACACACACACACACACACACACACAGGGAAAAAAGAAAATCATTGTTCATTGTGTCTTGTTTCCATGGTTTCCTTTTGAATTCAGTGACTGGCATCGGAGTCAGAGCACAAGTAGTGACCTCTGACCTGAAATGACACTTCACTTAGCTCCACTCACAGTAAATGTCCCACTTGAGTCAAGGACAACCACAGCTGAACAAAAGTCGTCTCCGGATCTATAAACAGACTCAATTGTTTCTACTGTTACTACTGCAATCCTGCCTCGCCTTGCCTGTCATCTGGAATATGACATGTCATAGTTACAACACACTTGCAGGAACAGATTATCTACTTCAAGAGGTTACCTCATTTCATTTGACAGAAACCTGACAATTAAATTGAACCATCAACGAATCTGAAGATTATGAGGGACAATGATGACTGTTCTGAGAATGATGGCTAGAAAAAGCTGACACATGGAATATAAACTTTCTCTGCTGAAGGTGCTGTGGTCTCAGGCCTGGGAAAGAGAGTTGCCCTCTGTCTGAAAGGCCTTTAAGACTGTGCATCAGTGGTTTTGAGAGTCTATAAAAGATGGCGGCATAGCGCAGGAGGTAGAGTGCTCGTCCTTGGGACTGCACCTTCCTGGTTTGATTCTCCGCTCGTCAAAGTGTTTTTGAGCGAGACACTGAACCCCTAACTGCTCTCCTGGCGCTGGTAGATGGCAGCCGACTGCTCATGGTTCATCCATGATGGGTTAAATGCAGAGAACGAATTTCCCCACAAGGAATTAATAAAGTATACATTATTATTACACATGGACATGTTGCTTCTCTTCTTTCCTCTGCACTCACACTTGGCTTAAATTTACCCGACATTCTTATACTATTGTTCTCTGTTGTAATTTTATTGTTTCTGTGGTTAAACAGCAGTCCAAGTATAAAACACTCTTGGATTCTGCAGAAGAAAACACTAGCTGGGATTTCAGCAATGTATTGATGCAGAATGTCACTTGGAAACTTCAATAGAATATCTGTGCAACTCACATCTAGGGTGTCAGCTGCTTTGTCTCACTTACTCAACAGAGAGAAAGAATTGGACATTTGGAGCGTCAGCATCTCAGCATTTTGCAGCTTTAGGTCAGAAAATGTCCAAAAAGATGCTGAAGCTACGAATGAGTGTGCTATGGATCTGACTGACAACTTTATGAAAGTGTGTGAGTCACTGGAGTTCAGGGATTAACTACAGCAGAGAAACAATAGTACAATATTATTCCTGTTCCATTATGAACCAGTGCTGGTTTTCAACAGAAGAAAAAAACACAGGCGGTGTGTCTGGACCTGTTCGTCATGCCAGAGTGAACAGGGTGGACATCCTGTATTAGATTGACAAGAGAGGAAACGCCCGGGAAAGAACAGGCCCGTAATCTAAAAATACTAATAGAGAGGAGAAGGACTTGATGAGGGCCTAGGGTCCCAGGGGTTTCAAACAACAATAATCGTGAGTTACTCATGAACATTTAACTTTATATAAACTACTCTTAAATTCTATAGCTGGACAATTTATCAAGACTAATACGTGTCTACAATTTTTTGCTTACAATTATGTTATTATAGGACGATTCAGTCTTTAAGACACCAAAAGTAAGCATGATAAGTCCAAATTCATGTAATAATCCTTATAAATAAGGATGATCAAAACATTGGTCAAAATGGTCCAAAATTATAAGAGAACCTAAAAAAAAACAGTAAAGCACGCTATGATTTTTCTGAATTTATCACTTTAATCAGACTCCAATGCCAGTGTCAATACTGAATTTAAAAATGTGAGAAACAAGCTTACAGGATGATTTGACAATTAGGAGATATGGAGAATGTGATAAAAAAAACAAAACCGAAAAACATTTAACATTCCCTTGGGCCCTCTGCAGCAGAACAATGAGGAGAATCCTAGTGAGGCCTTTACATTTACTTTTAAAAGCAGTGACCACTTTCTTACCTTGAAAACAAATTTGTGGAACACAAAGACAATATGCTGGAAATAGAATTCCCTCATGAAAAGAATGAATGGCAATGACATCTGAGCTCACAATTCCATTATATCAATACACTAATCAAAGTGAAACGTAATGTGAGGAAAATCTGGTGAATACATATTTTCATACCATCATCACAGCACCACCAGTGTGATGTTTATGTTTCATTTTTAATGGGTCAAACTTTAAAATCCCTGATGGGATCCCTGCTCATGCTGTCATATTGTATGAAAGATTTTAAAAAGAAAAAAAATGATCTTCTATGACTAAGTTTTAGAGCCATTATTAATCATTGTTGTTTATGGTGAAGGAACATGCATACTCAGAGCTCCCACCATTTAATCAGCAAAGCTCAGTGAATGCAACCCTTTTCTCACCTCGTCAAATAAAGATTCTGAGGAATCCAAAACAATCTGGCAAACTTGGTGTATTTCACAACATCGACTCATAAATCTGAAGCACAAGACAAGATTTATATACATATACATATACATATATGTATATATATATATATATATATATATATATATATATACATGCCATTTTTTAAGTGACATCTACGACACCATGCAAAAGCTTCAACAACACAGAAATAAGTATAAAGCATCTGAACTTACATTGATATCCAAACTGCATAGACTGAGGGAGTCTGCATCTCTGTTGGCCTGCTTCCTCTTCTTCTGCAACATATAGAACACACCGCACAGCATGTTAGACAGAGGGGAAGTATGTGCCATTCGTGGCTTTGATTATTGTAGACCTTCTGACTTGTTAGATTAATCAAATAAGGATTGTAATTTTGACATTGAATGAAAAGCCTCCACAACAATTATTCCACAATTGTTCCACTGGAATAACCCATTTAAAACCGAGCTTAAGCTCTGCTCAAAGTTTAGCTTTCTGCTTTAAAGGGTCAAGGAGTACAGTCAGTAGACGCCACAAAAATCTGTACTGATGGCTGATTGGACTATGAATATACAGGGCTAACAGATTAATCTAGCTAAATAGTTTTTCACCACTTTGACCGTTCTGCCACGCCACATCTAATATCGTCTGTGAGTTAGTCAGATAGAGAAAATGTTAACACCCCACATGGGACCTCATGTCCCAACCAGTTAAAAGATGAACGAAACAAGCAGTTTGAGATGCAACAAAGGTCTCTATTTGAACCCCGTGAACAAGATTTTAAAAATAATTTCAAAAACATAATAATTTAATGTATCTTTCTTCGATTCAATTATTCTGCCCTGAAAACCCCCCAGTATCTAAAAAAACTCAGATTTCAAAAACGTATAAATCATTCCCATTTTTTTAATCACTCAATAAAACATTGTATGACAGTCATGAAGTGCCGCGAACCACAGAAGAATATTAACCGCAGGCACGTGGGCTCAATGATGAACAGTTAAAAACACACATTGCTTTGAAGAAAGGTTGTCTTCCAAAATGCAGATGAACATGTCATTAATGTGTTCAAAAAGAACCTTGATTTATGTTCCAGTGGCAGCTATCCTTTGTTGGAATTCAGATGACATCAACATAAATAGTCTCGGGTCCATGTCCACATAGGGAAAATGGATGGGTAAACAGCAGAGTGATTTTACTAAGTGTATTTTTCTTCATTTCCCACTGCTAACTGTGAGTAAAGACTTTAAAAAAAGAATCGTCAGAAAAATTGTCCCCAAACACGTGTATTGTTCTACATTTCCCACTGCTAACTGTGAGTCAAGACTTTAAAAAAGAATCATCAGAAAAATTGTCTCCAAACAATTGCCTCACAATCAGAAAATGACCTAAACGTTTCTGAGCTAATTCTTGTTGAAATCTTTTCAAGGACAGTTACCACAAAAAAATTTCAACAAGAATTAACCATGACCTGGATGACTGAGAACCTCCATAGACATGTTTCTGAGCTAAGGAAATAAGATTTTTTTTTTTTTTTACATGAGCGCTATTCTACATTAGAATCATGATCTTTTCCTTAATTCTTTCTTGATTTCCTTAAATAATACCAAACTTCGACAAAACATATTCAAATGTCATTTTTTTCGTTATGTTATCTAGAAATGCTCAGAACTACTGTAATTCTTAGCTGAGGGCTAGACTTTAAAATTTAGCCTTGTTACTGCCCTCAAACCAAATATTTGTTTGGAGTCCACAAATAATTTTGTTTGAGGATTTACAGTAAATAAAATGAATCTGAGCTGCTGCTTCTACAGTGTAATTTCCTGTTGTTCTAAAGATAATGAACAACGTGATCATTACTTTGTCTTTTGTTTGGTATGTAGCTGCTCATGTGCAGCTGTGCGACAATGACTCAAATCGTTCATGTGTGCTGCCATGACAACAAACTCAGGAGGAAATCACACAAATACAAACACCCGATTAGTGGGGTCACAGAAAACAAATAGATGTGAGGTGAGGCGAAGAGGATGTGAGAAGGGACAGGCAGATAGGAGAAAAGGCACAAAGAAGTGAGGACAGGAGAGGAGAGAAAAAAAGATAGCATCAGAGGAGAGGAGAGAAGCAACAGGAAAGAGAGACATAGGTGAGGTGAGGAATGGAGAAGGTAACATGGAGTGAAGAAAGAATATAAGGAAAGACGAGAAGTCCAATAAGCTGGGGAGGAGAGGATGCAAGGGCACGAGGGAAGGAGAGGAGAAAAAAGGAAGAGCAAGAAGGAGAGGATATGAGGGAAGGAGGAGGATGTTGGTAGAGTGTAAAAATGGGAGGAAGTGAGCTGTTTGTTCAGTATTGTGCATGGGCTTTGTTGTGGGCCGGACATTATATAACCTGGCAGGTTGTACCTTTAACTCACTGTGCGTATGGAAATTAAAATGCCTGACCAGACGTTCAATTAAGCGCCGGCCCATTTCTCTACATAAGGAAATAACCATCCAATCCTTGCCTAGAATTAGATCACAGATAAATGTTCATGTTAATGGACTGAGTTGTGTGAAGATGAAATAAGAGAGGATCGAGATCAACAAGATTTGTGCAGTTCATCATGAGGGATGCAAAGTGTTCTTTTGTACAAAAAATAAATTAATAAAAATAAATCTCCAGTAGATTTTATTCAAAGGCAAAAATTAGATAAAAAAAGCATCCCAAAAGGTATGAATTGTCAACTGGGATATCTGAAGCACATTTCGTCCTGTTTTTGTGAGGTTAAATGAAAAGACCAATACGCTAATAGGTGGAGGACCTTGAACGTAACTCCTGTTATTTTGAAATTACCTAAAAATTAGTGCTAAAAAGTGTGTTAAATTAGCACTAAAATAAATGAATAGCAAAAAGTTTCCACTTAGCAAGTAAAATAAATTAAATTAAAAAAATTCAAAAAATTCAAACTCACAGCCTTGACTGAAAACACATCAATGGCTGAGTGAGATGATCCTGCAAGAACACAATTGTTACTGCATTCCAGTTAGGGTCAAGGTGCCACCAGAAAGCTCCAAAGAAAATTAATTCTTATTTCAATGATGTTATTTTAATACTGTTCCTTTAATTTGAAACAGGAGATTATTGAAAGCTATCTTATCATGAAAAAGATTTGGTGATATTCACACAAAATCAGGAATAATGGAAAACATATTTACAATCTTTGTTGTCACATCAGTGTCTGTCAGAAGTCTTTGGCTACACAGGTTATCCTATATATGTGCATAAAAATCACAATTACAAGCATTACAATTACAATAATTACAAGCAAGTAAAATAAAGTATGTCTCTGTTGCAGTGAAAGCAGAGTCTAACTGGAGTCAAATTAATCTAAGTGGAGTTCATACCACTGATTTCAAGTAGAGGCAGTCATACAGGCTGATGGACTCACCCGATAATAAACAAAGAGACAGCAGCCCATCATCAGGATCAGATCTGCTCCCCAAACACAACTTCAACTGTCAATCAATTCTCTTCACACAGACACATCTGAAGCTCTTCCTTTTCTTCTCCCCAGGTGAATTATTTTTACCACATCAGCTCCTCGATTTTCTGTGTTTTGTTCACACACAAGCCAGCATCCCATTCTTCCCGTCTTCTCATTTGATTCACATCATTATATTCACATTGCAAAGTTTGGAGAAACTAGACATGAAAAAAGAAGACAGATTGGAAAAAGCAAGCTGCTCTTCTCATCTAGTTTGATCTTCCCCCTGTTTTCTACCTTGTCCTCTGTTCCTCTGCTCTTATCCACCGCCTCACCCAAGATCTAAACCCCCTGTCTGAGTAGATCTGCAGACCCTCAGGAACAGGAACACTCTACATTGTTTTTGTTCGTCTACTCAGTTCCCATTGGACAAACAGGAAGTGACGGTGAACGGGAAAAACAGGCTGTCGCTATTCTTAGGGGCTACAGGAGACACTAAAACATAAGCAGCAGAAAGGGACACAAAAGAATAACATCACTTCAAAATCATAAAAAGAAAGAATAAAATTCCTTTCATAAATGTGGATTATCAGAACAGTATTTCTGTTTATCACATTGTTTCATCAAATCAACTGCAAAAGCCTTGTTTTTGTACCAGTGGCCTTCAATCAAGGCTATCATGACACTATAAAAATTGTGGGATATTGGTTTCCAAACGTGAGATTAGTTTCCCATGTGGATGTGTATATACAGCCTCCAGAAGGTACACAACACAAAGAACTGAATTCATTATTTATGAAACAATAATCTCAGAAAAATCTAAAGTAAACTGGCTGAAAAGTGTTAGTTAAGAATTTAGAAAAAATATAACATCAGAACCACTGTTGTTTAAGTATTAGACATCGAGTGGTTACATGTAACACCACAACAATTGCTGATTTTTTCAAAATATTAACATTTTGAAAGGTAATACAACTATTTGTAACCACGGGATTGGCTAGGTCATGAATAATATCACACTTATTTATATCACTGGATCGTCAACACGTTCAGTGCAATGCATCTGAGATTAGCTCAGGAAGTTATCTATGTGCTCTCTCTCTCTCTCCATTTCTTTGTTTCTCTATCTCATTTCCATTTTTGTCTTTCTCTCTCCTCACTCCATGCACTTTGCTCCGAAGCCCTGACCTCTCTTGAGGACACTTGAACTGTCTAATTACAATCGTATTGTCATTGTTCAGACCCTTGTTGATCATGACAAGAGTTTTACTTTTTAAGCTACTTCACTTTTTTTTCGTCAACTTCATGATCTATCCTGATCTTCAGTGTTTCTTTGCTAAGGGTCCCATTTTCTCAGATCAAGACTTTTTTTTCCATGCATTGCATATAAAAGCTGCAATACTTTTGCTGGCCAGTGATTATAATAGCATCTAATATAATCAAAAGATCAACTAAATCAAATGCCCATGTTCTGCCTCTCAGATTTCTGTCAACAGTCCACCAGTGTCATTGCCTGGAATTTATTTATTAGCAGCTCTGTGAGGCTCAGTCTAATATCTAATATCTGTCTTACATTAACTTACACAAAGGGAGAGAGTTCCTTTGAGAGAGTCTTACCCCACTGAAGGTCCAACTCTCAGGAGAGAGGAGTGAGAAGGAAGAAGTCTTCTTTTGCAGCTTCGACCTAAGGAGAAGACAGAAGGTTGAGAAGTTGGGATAGAAGTGAAACAATGAATGTTAACATTAACTATGTTTCCTGCAAGCACACAACATTTATACATTTCAACACAGTTCTATTCGAATAATTAAAACACGAGCCCTGATTGTCCATTTCTCTTTTAAAATGATATATTGGGTGATATATTGAGCAACACGAGGACAAAGGTTTTAATACATTTCAGGGCCTGACCACCAAAATCTCAGATGAGATTTTGTGACCCCTGTCATCCCAAAACATAAATACACCCACACACACTTTCAATATCAGTATTTTATACCTAAGCTACAAAACTATTCTCTCATTTATCATCACTTTGAAATATTTTAATAATTACATCAAAAATCCCTTGCTGATTGAGTAATTCTTACAAAATTCCAGTATATTATAGGAAATCATAAAAACATTTAATTTTGCTGCAACTTCACTCTAATTAATGTCATGATGTTCCAAGAAAAATATCTAATTTGTGAAGAGGGAATATGGTTCTCAAAATATATGTTGTCTTCCCAAGTCACAATTAATTTCTTCTTTAATATCTTCTGCAAAAGATTGAAGGTTGATGCAAAAAAAAATCTGACATAAAAATGCAATTTCAAGTATTAAGAAAACAGAATTTTATGAGGAGACAGTCACAAATCTACTGAGCAAGATAAAACCCATGTGTTGAGAAAAGATTTTAATATAAATGTTTATGTCTCAGTATCAGTACTGACAGTACAATATGACAGTACAGTACAATGCTATAAAACCTTTTTAATAGCTCCAGAAATGAAAACTCTGCTTTGAAAAGTCAAAACCTGCTTGTTGATTAAGTATAGTGCCTAGATTAGGATCTTATCTCCACCTGCTGGTGCCTGCTGATTATTACATATAAACTTTGATCATTCTATTTCATCTGATATTTCGAGTTGTATTATTATTACTACCTGCAGAAGGGAAGAACCTGCAAACCCGCGGCAAGCTCAAAATGCATTTACAATGGCAAGATAAATCAAGATGGCAATTATGAAAATCCCCAAATTATGATAAAAGGTGTGTCTTGAGATACAAATATTCTAATAGGTTAGGTCAGAGTGATGGAAGGCGGGATATTATTACGACACCTGGAAAACGTAATGAGTTGAAATGCTGTTTCATAGGTATTTAAATGTTGAAAAAAAGTCAAAATTGTCGAGAGAAACATTCAAAATTTGGAGGCACGATTCAAGGATTGTACACTACTGATTAAGTGGCTGATAAAGTTAGTAGTTATGATGTAAAATATTTGTGAATTCATCCATATTTCAAATGAATAATTTATCTGAATAACTTTTGATCGCAGTATTGTTTCAAATTAGATCATCTTTCCAAAGAAAAGGTTTTATTTTTATTGAACCTCAAAAATTTCCCCAATCAACCCACATCAGAAACATGATATTTCTCTCAGTCAGTCTCAAGGAACACATGCGGGCTGAGGCTAAACCCAGCTACCAGAGAATTCGGTTCCTGACATTTTACTTTACCCTGAAGATCCATCTGGCCTCCCTCCCAAGATCAAGTCTGACTGCCAGAGGCTCAGAGAATACCACAGTACTCTTAGGCAGTTTGATGTGAGGACTGGCCCGTAGGTCCTCAACAGCAGAATTACTGCATTCTAAGGCATTTTTGTGAACACAAGATGACTGCTGCAGCTGAAGTAAACAGATTGACCTGGACCACTTAAGTAATATAAAAGTCGAAATACATCTTTTTAAAAGACAACAAAAAAATAAACAACAGGAAACAAATGTTTGATAGTCTTCCAGCAGTATTTTGAAACAGTGTTTCATCTGTTTATGTTTTTCAAATCTTGGAGTAATGTCCTGCCTCCCATCATTCTGACTGGTTGCTCTGCTGCATGCTCCATGTCTTATTGGCAAATGGTTGAGCCAATGTATTCACAGTAGTCTTTGGTCTGCGGCTGCTGTTAACATCCACAAGAAATCTGAAATCAGCTAAGGCAGACCCGAGCATTCATCCTGGACCTCTGGTCTAAAGAGGCCCGGCTAGGTCACGACTTTGTGTGTGTACCTTTGCAGAAACTATATTCCTTGCATTGACTCTGAGTTGGTCTGAGGACAAAACTAAAGATTGTAAGAAATCCTGTGAGAAGCTGTGATTAACCCTTTTTTGGTGGATAAAGACAAAGTTAAAGGGTTGTTATATAAGCAGTGGTTAGGGGCAGCAAAGTATCTGAAAATGAATCCTCTAAATGTCCTCTGAAGTGATGGAAATAACACTTTGCGTGTGTATGTGTTCAACTAACTGACTCATGCATTCTTGTGAGTTGCATTGGTGTTTCCAATAGCACAAATTACCCCAGCATAAACACACATGTAACCACGCACGTATGTACGCGCACACGCACGCACTCACACACACACATCTAATTTATTTCAGGCTTGATCTCTCTTTTCTCTTTTCCATCTGGTTTTAATATCTTGCGTTCTGTGTTCAGAAAGCAGCTATAGACAAAGTGACTCACGGGTTCTCAGGCAGGGTGGGGAACATCATGGAATTAGGGAGGTGGATTTCTTGTGGAAATTGTTGATGATAAGTCAAAAGAAAATGCCAACCATGTCATTTCAAGCATGCGAACATTCCTAGAAAGTTTAAACACAGGAAAAACATTCATGGGGAAATAGAAATGGTTCTCAGTTCCAGGTTAAGAGTGACTATTTGGTACTCTGTTTTACACAGAAAAAAAAATCAATACCTTTGTGATTTTAACAGTATAGCTTTTATTATGAAAGTATAGGTGCAAAAAAATCCATTTTTTTTTATTTTGAAAATTGATACATTTTGATACCTTTGACCAGATAAAATCATTGTTTGTGTGGTATGGTCTCTATACTTTTATTATGAAGTATTGGCCAAAGATAGGCAGAGAATTAGGTTTTAAGACATCAGCTGAAAATATCACCAAAATAGTAACAAGTTATTGAAAATGTGTACCTTAAAAATCAAAGTGAAATTGCCTCATATGAAAGAAAATTACAATGTTAAATAATTCCCAAGCGGTAAAATAAAATTCAAATATACCAGTCTTGATCAAGCTTTAGCCATTCATTATTTTTTGTTGTTGCATCTGACAGGGGATTTCCCAACTAATCAACTTATATGCTTCATTAAAATAAGCAGCTTGAATAAGAACTTTGTTCAAAGATACTATAAGAAATTTAGAAGTCCAGAAATAACTGGAAAATAATTCAGTAAGGCTAAGCAGAGTAGCAACCTGTTACATTCAAAGATCTGATGAAATATTTCAGTTCATTTAATTGAAATACATAAAAAAGTTGTGTAACATTTTGAGTAAAAATATAGAATGAAGATTTATGAGGTATGCACACGATGCAGTAAATTAATAATGGTGTACGCATTCATCAGATTTTTGTTTTGAATCTATTTGCCCTGCAGGACAAAATATAGTTTAAACTGCGATATTTGGTTGGATGTAGGTTGTGACACGAAAATTAGGGCATCAGTTTCAACCACTGGAAACACTTACACCATCTTGTTATGAAGCTGTGTTGTTCCCTGATTTTCATCTCCAACTAAAAAAGTAACATCTTCTTTTGATAAACATAATACTGATGTCCAATGGGGCAGTTTGTCACAGGCTTTTTAACAGTATTGTGTTAACATTTTTTCAACTATAGCATTCCATTTACTTGATTATACTTGAATATCAGCCAATTTATTGGCTCGAGAAAGACAGAGCTCAAGTAACCACATGTTCTTATATTTATTACTATTACGGTTATTAGCTATATTATTTCAATCATTGTCACTGTTTTTTTAATTTGTTTAGTCTATTTGTCTTCAACTCAAACAACAGTTTGGATCTTCTCTGTTACACTTGTGCAGTTTATCCTGCTCACAGAGATGCAGTGGTTCTTGAACACATCCCACCTGACACTGAGGCAAGAGGAGGGGTTTAAATGATCATCAGTCAGCCAAAGGGCGACATAAAGAGACAATCAACTTTTCAATCTCTCATTCACAGTTATGGCCAATTTATAGTCTTAAACAATACTACTGCATGATTTTGGATAGTGGGAGGAGGCTGTAGAACCTGGAGATGTAGAACACGAGACAGAAAAGCTCCAGTAAGTGTCAAAAGCAGGAACCTTCTTGCTTTGAGGCGGGAGTGCTAACTACTGTACCAGTGGGACACTTTCAAACAAAATTGAGGGGATCGGGAGAGCGGCGGGGA
>CAAKHD010034081.1:179587-205057 GCA_901007705.1 Fistularia tabacaria | reverse complement strand
AGACGTGTGCTCTTCCGATCTGCTGTAGAACCTGGAGATGTAGAACACGAGACAGAAAAGCTCCAGTAAGTGTCAAAAGCAGGAACCTTCTTGCTTTGAGGCGGGAGTGCTAACTACTGTACCAGTGGGACACTTTCAAACAAAATTGAGGTTTAAGCAAACATTTTAACACTCATTTGAAGTGAACCATAGTACCAAATAAACACACACACACACATACAGGCCTGTCAAATTTCCTGACTAAAGTAGCATTTCTGTGAGGGACTCTTGCTTTGGCTTGCTGATTTATGGTGTAATTTTGTGTCTGGCTTTTGCTTTTGTTCTCTTGCTTCAGTGGAATACCTGCACAGCCAGCTCTCCTTGTTTCAGTTGCCGAAACCTTCACAGTACATCTGAGAAAGACACTTTTGGATAGCTTCTTCCTTTGACTTTAATTTTAGATTCGGATTTGACAGTTAATCACAATAATCTATCTTTCATTGTATGGTGATTTCATATTGTGGATTTTTTAAATGAAGAGAATTTATTCAACCAAAACTATGACTGTTTCAGAAGTCATCTAAACATCTATATGAAGTTGAATAAAAGGACAACTCATGAGCCGACACTGAAAGAAAATCCCCTAAAACTGAACAAGTAAATTCAGAAAAATAGAAATCGTTGAAGAATTAGAAACTAAAAGATGTAAAGTAAACAATATAGAGTAAATACTGTATGTCTAAAAGGTCAGCTCAGCAATGTTGTGCCTTATTTGCCAGACTTCATTCATGAATTTATTGTTTGATGAATTATACTGATAATGATAATGATTCATCTTCTTCTTCTTATTATTATTATTATTAATTCATTCATTATCTATATTACTTATCCTGCACTCAGCGTTGCCAGGCTATCCCAGCCGAGAGGCTCGGTACGCCCTGGACTGGTCACCAGGTCACACAAATGGCCAAATGTTGAGACCATTCACTGTCTCATTCACGTCTGGGCAATTTAAGTTCTCCAATGAACCGACTGCATGTTTTTGTACTGTGATTGGAAACCAGAGAACCAGGGGGAAAACAAAGCAGACACGGGGAGAACATGCAAACACCACACAGAAATGCACCCTTTTGGAATTGAACCAAGGCCCTTCACGCTGTGAGGTGGAGGCAGTACTCACTGCCACACCGTGCCACCCATTTTTATAATAATCATTATCATTGTTGTATTTATAATTATCATCACCATTATTAGTAGTAGTCGTACTAGTCGTGGTGTTATATTTGAAAGATAATGTAATAACATAAATATTTTTTTTATATTGTTGTTGTTGCGCTGCTGCGACAAAGGAATTTCCCCTATGGGGATCAATAAAGTATTATCTTATCTGATCTTCTCTTAACAGGAATTGAACTCAATAATCCTGGAGACACATTTTATGTAATCATGTCATGTATCATACACATGATTGAACATATTAGCCCATATCTATAAAAATACCTATATCTTTATACAATGTCCTCAATATATCTATGTTTGGACAGACAGACAGATAGACCAACAAAGAGATGGCTAGATAGATAGATAAATAGACCGTGTTCAGGCTTGATCATTAAATCCCTGTTCTGTGGGATCCCAGTGGTTCCCCACCGCAGACACTGATTACCATGCCTCCTGGAACCTGCAGGGCAACATACTTCCATAACTGCTTGTAGAGAGACAGTGCTTAGTGTGAGGACAGACAACACATGAACATCTTCTTCACAGCAACTTACAGCAGACAAACTGCATTCCTCCAACATCAAAACCATCTGCTTAAATTCATCTCAAATCTCTCTGTTCACACAATACAAACCTTATTCAGACTATTCAGTTTTTAAAAAATATAGTAGAATTTTCTTTGATAATTCTAAATTTTAAACATCTTTAATGTCTGAAATACAGCGAATGACTGTCTAATGTAGAATGCCTTTTTGGCCCTTTTTTTGACTTTTGAGGCTTCTAGTTTTGCATTTTTGGCAAATATATCGAGATTTTACAACATTATCAAGTTGTTTTATTGGAAATATAATGATTTATAATTCCCTCTTCTTCAACTTGACAACTATTTTGCATGGTTACATTATTCTTTTGGTTTTCAAAGTCATGAAAAAAATGCAAGAAGTACAGAGCCAATGTGATCACTCTAAAGTAACAGATAAAATACTGAAATAATATTTTAAAAAGATTAGAGTTAGGAGTATTAATCACTGTGTAATTACCAAAAAACTGATTAAAAGTTACCAAATTTTAGCCAAATTACAATCGCAATTAGGATGAAATTACTGACCAGTTCCACGAATATGAATAAGACAGAAGTAAATTGGAAAGAGAAAAAAATCTATCTAGAATAAAACTTTTTTTTTTATTCAATCAGAAATCATGTTTGTTTAGGTTGAAGTTGAACTACACGGTTGAGATACTTAAGGTATTTCAGCAATTTCATATTACTATCCAGATATTATCTTACATATCGAAGATAAAAAATTGTTTTTTGAAAATTATGAAACTGCAATATTTTCTTATGGCTCTGCCCTGGCTACTTAACATTGGATGCAATGTTTTGCCCTTAGAAACTCAATTTTTAGGAAAATACATGGAAGCACAATAAATTCGGGGCTAGTCAGGATTTAATCTGCAATATCTATAAACTTAACAGACTGGTAGGAGATGTATTCCGAACCAACACATCAATGTCTCACATATACAAGAGGCTCCTGTCTTTGTTTGTTGTTCAACCATCTCGAAACTATCTTTAGCATGGACACACACATCACCTCCAGTCTGATCTTGACCTCTATGATGAGACACAGAGGAACAGTTGTGTTTCTGAGAATTTGATAATAAAATGAGTCAAGAGTATCTATTCATGAAACAAGTGTTTTTTTTTTTTCCTTTTTTTTTTTCCTCTCTCTATCTTTGACATAGCTACAATAATTCACCAATTAGAGATATTTTTTTAAAAGAGGGTTTGGTTATTATGATATCACTACAATAACTTTAAGCTACAACTACATCATAACTAAACTGTGACCCATATTCAAGTGTTTTTCTATGTCGTTAGTCTGGAGGGGATCTTTTATCAATGGTTTTGCTGCCGGCAGCTTCTCTTTCAGCATGACATTTCTTTAGGGGCAAAACTTCCAGAACTGAGATATTTATGTTTTTGTTTCTAGTTTCCAAACATACTTTTAACAAGGTCACTGACTGTTAATGTTGTCCGAGAATAGCAGTTCACCTCTATGTGTGCATTTATGTGCCGTTTTTATTCTTCTGCTAAACATGTAGTTGCTGTTAAGTCTTAAAATCTTTACGTGCTCCTGGATTAGCAGTATTGTTGCTAGTACAATAGCACATATTAGCCAAAACAACAACGAAACACGGTGTCACAATTCAAAACTATTTACAAAAGCTTGTGTGTTTATTTACAGACGGTAAATGATTCTCAGACATGTGACTCACATGGGCTGTATAAAAAAAAAAAACTTCTTTCTTTCTGTAGTCTAAACTACCTGGTTCTCTCGACTGTTGTCCTGTACGGCAGCCTAATCTTACCTCAGGTCAGGACCAGATGTTTGCTAATTTGACTGGCAGTTTTCGGTTACCTCCTTTTTTCATGAAAATGAAAGACAACCAGTTTTTACTGCATTAGGCCAGATTTTAAAAAAAACAAAAAAAAACCCACAAATATAAAAACAAGAATGCGTTTTCGCTATATTAAGGTGGGGAATGAGCTCCAATCTCGTTTAGATTAAATCACTTGTCCTCACCTTGATCCTGACTGACACCCATCACCTGCCTGCATCGGACCACAGCTCCTCCCGACGAGCCACAGCAGTTCCACAATCAACTGGTTCAAAAATAAAGTGACAAGAGTGACAGAAAACGGAAATGGAGCCCTGTAGTTCTTCCCGTGCAAAACAAAATTCTAGTCCTTGCCGAGAAGCGCCCGGTCAAACTTCAATCACGAAAACCTGGCCGCACAAGACAACGGGGTCGCGGTACTTCATCAGCAGCGAGTCCGGGTCCACACAACCGTCAAGCGCGAGAGAGCGAGAGGAAGTAGCCTCCTATGACCCCTTTCAAAGTACAAGTCGACTTATCCACATTTTATTGTATTGTTGCACGATAATGAACTCTAACCAGTCACTAAATAGACATGCCTCTCTCACAATGGACGCACCCGGTGGAACAGCAAAACACGGACGCTGTAAATTCAACGGCAACCCGGTTTCCAAATTGCTGTCAAAAGGAAGGAAGCCAGTCTCTTATTATGCTTGGGAAACATGTCCCGTTGGCAATGTTTTTCGACATGAAAATGAACATTACCCCCTAGCATTTGACAGTAGAGGTGCGTTTTAAAAATGTTATTAACCTGGAGCAGGTCTGAGCTCATGGGAAATGAACTGCAATACAAAGGTGGCCCTCTTAGAGCGTTTAAAAAAAGCAAAACAGCAAAATGTAGATTACCTCTTTCAATTCCGATACTCATTTGTGTGCCTGCTGATCTCTGGGAAGAGTATTGTACTTTCAAAGCCAACCTATTTTTTTTTTATCAGAATTTGTAATTATTACAAAACACATAAAAAAATGTCCCATAGCTTAATATCAAAAAAATGCGTAAAAATATTGTCATACACTTTATCTTGTCATTCATACATAAAAAAATGTTTTGGCTGATGACAAAACAAAGCATTGATATTGAATGACCATTCCCATTGAGAAATTTAAGAAAAAGATATAGCACATAATCAGATAATGCAAAATTGTTTAAATTGAAATCAAACTCTTAACAGTGACAAGGCCCGTGCTGTTATTTTGAAGGGCTGGCTGACTTTATGCCTTCCAGCTAAGCCTCTTTTAGAGGTTTCTGTTGTTTCAAACCGGGATGCTTCATAGCTCACATACAAAAGAACTGTCTACTGGTTTTTACATCAGGAAGAAACCAAATCTCAGTCTGCTTGAAGCAAAGACAAGATTTGCTGTTGTAAATCAGTGAAAATTCTCCGTTTCATATCTTTCTTTGGGTTTGTATGGTTTTCTGGAAAAGCGGAAAGTAAAACGTTAGGCTTCTTAATGGATCTGAATATATGAATTCAAAAAACAGCTACACATATGCATAAAAACAGACAGATAAGTGATGTCTGTGATAGGTTCCTGAGAAACAAGCGAAGTGTTATAATTGTTAAGTTTAGAGACTGAAAGAAAATATTTGATTTTTATTAAATGGATTTATTATTTCCTACATAATGGTACTATAAAACAGTACATTGCAAGAAAATGTAGAAAAATAAACTACACAACATTCATATAGACATCCACAGGAAGAAAAGAAAATGTACAAGAAATGCTTCCCTTACAAAAAAAAACTCAAATGTGCTGCAGTCATCACTCAGCTTTCTGCATCAGAAAGTAGCTAAGACTTTATTTAAATGCATGTGTCATACATAAGTAAATATTTTTTTAAAGTATTTGAAGGGACGTCAGCACTGGAGGAGGAAAACAAATTGATGAGGTTTAAATTAAGTCCATGTAGCTGTTTTGTCTTTCACAATTTTGATTACATGTTTCACGTTGGGTCAAAACTAAAGTTGACACAGTAAAACATTCCCGGTTAAAAACAAAATTCTGTCTTCTGCCCCAAACATGACCTTTAAATTTATAATCAGAATATGGGCCATTTAATTTGGAAAAATTTGGCGGCTCATGTGTTTCATACCCTGGCAGGAAGACGACTCCACTGCAGCTTCTAAAAAAGTTGTCTATGAAATTCTAAAACAACAGCTTCAAATTTTATGGTCTCCTAATCATGGTTTCTTTCTTCATCAATGTTAGAGAAGCATTGCAAACGAGATGGAAAAATATTACAAAGTGATGTAACATCAGTACCAGAAAATATATAGCAATGTACCAAAGTGGTACTGAAGCCAGCTTCAGCGAATTTGAAATTCATTTGAGAATCAAAATGCAGAGGAATATAATGTGAATTACCAAAAGTAATTCCATACAAAATTCTAATTAGGTCTGACACAACATAATCACATTAGCAGGTTTTAGAATCTTACTTGACTTTCCTATTTTGCCACATTGTTATCTTTTTACTTGCTGCTTAACGTTGAGTCTTTGCCAAAAATCTTCTCTAGGACACCTCATTAATAAAAATCAATTATGACCTTGTCTCGTCTTTGTTCTCACTAAATAGTGCCGGAGCATTTTGATTTGGCATAATTTGTTGTTTTTCAACTCATAGAGCAGTCTCTAACCAGCCAGCAGTCTTTGGTTTGAATTGGTCCACATCTTTCAAAAATCCTCCAGGCAGAGAAGAGTGGTTCCAATATACAGTGGGAAAAGGAGTTCTTGTATGCAGTGGTTACCATAGTTACAATTTACCAGTGTTCTATGATGTAACTCTAGTTACCACCAGCCAGTCTTGTAGAATACAATGCATACCATAATTTGCCCCATCAAAGACTAAACAAGTACGATGCAGGGCTCACTTATGTGTGATGTTCAGTGGTCAAGGAACTCAAATGTTTTTTTGGTTTGATGGACCATTATTCTAGAGTCGGTGGTTTTCTTGGTGCAGTCTTTACCTTTGATCCAAGGACTAGATTTCACGTTGCGTTGCGGACCAAATTTCCAAGGTGTAGCGCTCCAGAGAAGAAGTTATCATGGATATATGTTCTACAATTTATTGGTTACTATTGTTTCGAACATACGACATGAGCCATTGTCAGACGGAAAAGTGTTCTATAAGCCAGAGGTTACCATAGTAACAGGAATTAGTATTCCAGGGGAAAAAACTGGTTGCCATATTTGCCAGAGTTGCCGAGCTCAGTGGCTATTACAGTTCCCAAAAGAGCCACATGATTACCATGGGTGATCCACTCAAAAGTCTTCTGTTCAAGTTCAGCTGGCAGGAAGATTCGATGCCCGAACTTTTGAGACAAGATTCTGGTCCATGTCAAATGTTTTAAGCCCTGTCGTGACATCACCGGGCCCCTCATATTTGGAACAACTGGAGTTATCCTCTATAAAGATGCTACTGTTTCAAGGCTGTCATTTTGCTCCAAGTGGTGGTGGTCGTGGTGATGCAATTCCGCTTTACAAACTGTGGCAGTGCTACAATGAAGTGATGCAATAGCCGGCGGCTCTTCATCACCTGAAAGACCAGATATAGACCAGTCCGGTAAAGATATAGGAAGACAGAATGAAATTATAAGGTAAAAAGACATAATAGAAAAGAGAAGAGACTTTGAAACTGCTGATGAAGACCGGCCTTACCCAGCCCAGACGAAGATGATTCGCTCTCAGCCAGGGAGGAGGAGTCAGCCTGGTCTTGTGACAGGCCCTCCATTAGGGGAATGGAAATCTCTGAGGAGGGGACGGATGAGTCATAGATGCCCGAATCACGGGGAGGTGGGACCTCTGGAGAGGAGGGATGGCCTTCTTCTGTCTGGGTGGAGACAGGACACATCTCATCCTGGAGGATGGGAGAAGCAGAGGGGGAGGAGGAAGATCGCTCTTCCGGTAGCAGTCTGGATATTTCCGAGGTGGATCTGAAAACAATGAAGAAACAGCAGCAACATACGTTATTTTAAATAAAACCACATAACGGTACTGGCAGCTTTTGCCATCGAGTGACAACCCTGAATAAGGAGCATCTTTCATTCTTGCAATTTTGGCCCAGGCATTTGAACATCAAAACAAACCCACACAAATCCAGTGAGACACCAAGAAGAGACAAACTTACCTTGGAGTGTTTCCCAGTATCGACCCGGTGCAGTGAGAAAGGTTTGGACTTGGACTGAAACCAGGACTGGGCCCAGGACTAGGGCTTGGACTTGGACCAGGACTGGGACTGTATCTTGTGCTGAGGTTGGGGCTTGGACTAGAGCCAGGGGCCAAAAGGAGCATGTTCTTAGTTGGTGGCCCCTCCCTGCTTTCCAGTGGTGGGGTCCTCACCATCACCTCATTCAGCACCAGGCTGATGTCATATCTTTCCTCAGACTGAGATGAGGAGGAACAAACCATCTTTGAAGGAGCTTCTTGAGCTGGGACGGTGGCTAGAGGAGGAGAGGGTGACGAGGAAGTAGAGGAAGGTCCTGCAGGGGCCAGTTGCCTCTCAAACCAGTCATGGTTCTGACTGATATGCTGGTGCATGTTGCAGATGGACACATATAACGACCGTCCAGATTTGCTTCTAAAGTAGTTCCTCCTGGAGACAGTAAGGGGTTGTGACTCACGGTCCATCAGACTGGACTGATCGGAGTGCAGCCGACTCAAGAGCTGTGGCAACTGATCCATCAGTTTGAATCTAAACATGGAACCAAAAATCAGAACAAACAGTCATTTTCTGCATCTGTCTGAATCTCTCCAATGCCCTGCCTTATTGGGTGATGAGCAGCAGACCCTGAGTCTACTCACTTGAACAGGAGAAAGATTTTAAGCATAGATTATGCCTGATTCTTTCACCCTTTTGCAACCCTTTTTTCCCCATAACGTTGCAAGATAAAGCACAACTAACTCTTCCTCTCTCAAACTCGTGGCCTGACAACAAGACGAATCAGCTGATCTAAGGTTAATTTCAGTTTGTATACTGTATGCACTTCAGCCTTGTCCAGCCAATCACACCCAGATATCTTATAAGAGGTAGGTATAAAATTAGAAACACCACTAGGGACTGAGAAACTAAATTGCCCAGGGAAATATGGCATATGACATTTTAAGAGGTATTTTCTGCAAGTACATATTGTTCCAACTCCCAGTGTGGATTTTCGGACGTGGGCAGTTTATGTTGCATGAAAGTTCAACAACACAAATAAATAGTTCACTAAAAAGAAACTTGTATTTGCTGGACTTTCACAGTATTTGGTTGCGGCATGTCTTACGACAGTGTTTCGAGTCTGAGTTAAAATGTAGCACATTCTGTGACATTAACTTGTCTATTTCATCTCTGGCTGTTGCATCAACTCTTTGTTTACTTCAGCTGGTTATGGTTTTAGCCAATTGTTACAAAAGGAACATTTGGACTGTGGCTGCTCTGAGTACCCACAAGAAATCTGAAATCAGCTGTAGGAAACAAGAGCAATTCACCAAGGTTACTTGGTCTGGTGTTCCCAAGGTAATAAATCGGAGCATAATGAGGCAGATTTTACCCAGATTCCTATCCTTGTTTACCCCTGTAGGGATGTTCTGGTTTTGAGGACAGTATAAGCAGGAAATCTGTCTAAATGATCCAGTTGAGTGAGGCATTTACAGACATAATCTAAGTGACTGGATCAAACACACCTTTCCAGCCCAAAATATCGAAAACATATTGATAGCTAGAGCCTGAAGTCATGTAATACTGTGATGGAATTAAGAGCACAAGACCTTAAAATATGCAATGAGAAAAGATTCCCTTAATTGAGCCACACTATGTTCAAAACAGATCAAAACTAAAAAAGGGAGGGTCAGAAAAAGACCGGAGCAAAATGCATCATGTTACTGGTGCTTTTTGACTCTATGATCACATATTAAGAGACAATCTTTGGTAAAACAGAAAATTATTTCTCTCTTGAATACTCAGATTTTTGAATATTACTTAAAATAAAGCATTTCATTTTTTTCAAATCCAACAGACACAAATGAATAAAAAAATGATCTAATTATTTTACCACTTTTATTGATGGGATCTGCTCCAAAAGCATTGGTTATAAATGGCACCAGAATGCTAACTAATGCACCAGAGGCGTTCACTGCAGAGCTAATCGGCTCCTTTTATCTATTACTGAGGTGCAAAAATCCTGTATTCCATTTACATTTACATTGGAGCAACGCGGGCAGTATTATCAACTTTTCCTTGGATTAAGGATGTCTAACTGAGCACCAGTATTCTCTCAATGCTCAAAGCAAATAACTTTGATAAAATAAGTTGAATTGATATGAAATACTGTTGAGCACTGTTTGAATAAACTAAACAAATATCATTCCAAATCATCGTACTTAATTATTAATCATTGCTGATAATTCTTCTGCTTGACCAAAATGGCTTCAATAAATCAGTAATCGGAGTCTCACTGAATCACTGGGGGATTTGGTTTAGTGGATTAGCAAAAAGAATTCCCTGAATAAATCCACTAGAAAAATACAAATTAACTTTGAAATTGTTTTCTTCCGCTCGATTGCTTGTAACTGCATTTGGCCCTTTACAGCCTCTTCACGTGCAGCTTTAGTGAGTTTCATTTATTCAGTGCTTACCTGGGAGCCAGACTGAGCATAGTCGGGATGTCGTTCTCCGTAGAATAGTCAAAGTACACCGCCATGTGCCGATTTAACTCCTGGGTCCCTCCTCTCTCGATTTGTTTGGCCAGACGAAGCTTCTCAGCAATCATTGCAACACCCACAATGAACAGGTCGCTGGCTGATCCGCTGCTCGTAGAACTGCTGCCGGTGCGGCGATTCACTGGTGTCTTTCCTCTGCGACTCTTCTTCTCCACAAAGTAACTGCAGGAAGAAAGAACAGCTTGACTGTTTGAACTCGGAAAAAAACAGCTGGGAAGGAAGGGGGACACAGATGCGGATGAAGGGCAGTTTCAAATGAAGAAAGGAAGTAAAGAACCTAGGATACTACAAATAAAATATGATGGGGGGTAATGAAGACAGGATGAAGAGACGGGAGAGAAAAATGAAAACAAGAGATGAAAGTTTAAAGTTAAATTTCAGGAGTGATGTGGGAAAATGAAGACATATAATGAAGGAAAATGAATGAATAGGGATGATGAGTGAAGGTAGGAAAATAGAGACAAAACGACAGGGGGAGGAAAATAGCAGGAAAGATTCAATTATTTTCCTTCCTTTAGAAGCAAATAAAGCGGGTTTTCAGCAGGGGATGTTCACAACAGTCAGTGAGTTTGCCCCCTCTCGTGGCGCTTATTGGAACAGCAGTAGTGTCTCAGTTATAGCTCTCCATGAGGGTCAGTCAGTCGCTGTGCTATGGCAGGTGAAATAATAGCTTCAGGTTTACAGTAAAATGCTGTTTTGAATAAGGCAATTGTATTATGTCATGATTGTTTTTTCCTCCAGCAGTTGATTTACATTTTGTTATGTTTTTGATTTATTTAATTTTATTTACTCAGTTTTTTGCTTATAACTACAATTGCATAACTACTACTACCATACAATTCTTGGCCAATGAGGCAATAATATGACAAAAATTGTTTAAAATTTTCATGCCTGAGAACAAGCCCTGAGTAAATGATATACATGACAATAAAGAAGAAATAAAGTACCGAAGGCCCTTGGAACAGACTGTAATGATGAAGTTGGCTTCGTCCAGCTGCCTGCTCAGCCATGACATCTGACCCTCTTTGCACATCTCCAGATGTTCCCACAGGTCCAACACAACCTGGGATCGAGGCAACAGTTAAAAACAAAAAACAAACACAACCTTCAAACCAGCTGCACCAACATGTGAGATCGATATAAAACGTGGTTCCAGATTCTCTTTCCCCTTTCTGAGTTCTTCCTGTCTCACCTCACAGTTGCAGAAGTCCTGGAGGAAGAAGGCGAAGCTCTGGATGACGCTAGTGTGTTTAGGACAATCTTTATTGGAGTAACAGATGAAGACTTTGGGGCGTGGCCACGGACGCTCTGCGTTCAATGCTGCACTTTGATTGGAAGACTCACTGCTCTCCTCATCCAGCTGGCTATAGATATTTTCTAACAAAAGAGGTAATGAGTGTTTTACATCCTGACACATAAGTTCAAATGACAAGTGATACATTAACATTTTCAACACTAAGTTGGCACAGTAATTTTTTGATGAGAAAACTACACCCCCTCCCTGTAGATTTAAAAAGGAAAAGGTGATACGTAAACAAATGACAACATTCGGAGGCCCTTTTCAGTATGAACATGTATTTTGTTTGACCTAAAAAGTAATGGGAAATGTGGGAATCTAACTAAAAACCATCACGAAACTGTCGATGAATGATGAAAGACTGAAAATTTTGCAAGACCAAAAAAAGTACTGGGCACTCCTTGAAAATTTGCTAAAGGTGACCTGACAATCACCAAGAAGCTAACAAAAAATGTATGAAATTACCTAATTTACCTTTACATTTAAAAAAAAAAAAAAATTAAAATTAAAGGTGGAAATAACAACAGAAGATTAGTAAAATATTCATTCTGAATAAACAGAAAATATTCAAATTGAGAAAAAGGATGTCACATATGTCTATAAATATTCTAGCTCCCTCATAATTCACATTATCAAAGTAAGCTAACATACTGATATGAAAATATCTATCTTCAACATTTCAAACTGAAAAATGTTGAATACATGCATATGAAGGGATCCTACAAAATGCATACGTTTTACCTTCATACATTTATTTATTTGAATTTTAACACTGAAGAGGGTAGTAGTTCATGTCCTCTTACCTTGCTGCTTTTTCCGACACATGACAGTGAAGAGGGTGGCAAAGGCTGACATGATGACAAGAGGCACCGTGATGGCCATGGCACGGATAGGCCCTGCCCACGGCGAGTGGACTGCAAGACCAAACACAAACACAGGCCATCACAAGATGCCTGAATATTCTGAACAGCCTCTTGACATGAACTTTAAGTTCAATCATGTAAAGGGGATGTTGTAGCTTGAAGCTGACCTTCTATGCGTACCTACAAATAAAAACCTTAACTGCCTTCAGAAAATGACATTTGACAAAAAACAAATGCTTCTTCATTTATGTATAGATTTGATCGGTGGTTCTACAAAAGACATAATTGACTGTGAATGTGCATGTGAGTGTATGTGTGTTTGTATGCGTCACCTTGGCTGACATAGTATTGCATCTGCCTCCTAGTATTGTTCCTTTCGTCCCTTAACTGCCAAAAATGGAAAGATGAATTGAAGAACCAGAAAAAAAGAGAGGTGAAAAGAGATGTGAATGTGATGTCTGAAGAGACAGACAACACCAATAAGCTGAGCAGCAGTGTGTCTGTGAGGTGCTTCAGTACCTCTATGGTGTAGGTCCCAGGAGTGACATCCTGAAGGACACATGTGGTTTTGACCTGGGTCACGTCCTGCGCAAAGAAAATCTCTTGAATCACTTGAAAATGTATCAATATGAAGCTCAGTTTGGGGCTTTAGGCCGTTTTTATTTCGTCATGATCTAATGCAATCGCTCTCCTCTATGATACTAAGCAATCGATTGTGTCTCAGATGCATAGTTATATTTGGGTACATGCATCTCCCAGGTCTGTGGTCTTACTGGTTTACAGCGCTGCAGCCTGTAGGGCCCATCCTGCCGCAGCTTGTAGTACAGGAAGTAGAACTGGAAACCGAAGGAAGCTGGGGCCTGATCAAACACCACATGAAGCTTTGAGCCAAGTTGAGATACGTTAAGGGTCTTTGGCTTCCAGACTGCAGGGACAGACCAAAAAATTAAATTGTACTCATTGGATGCCAGTCACTCTGCTTTTTTAACAAGTGAGATCACTTGCCTCCCAACTGATCAGGAACTCAATTGGATTTTTGCAGATAATATGTCCCGTTTCCTTCCGCCTACGAGCATGTCCTTCTATCAAGTCTAAGTAATTTCTCACTGCTTATCAGGTCATTTATGATAGATTGTCAGATGAAAAGTTTTATTTTCTTGACTTTTGGCTCATTTACACATTTTTTATCCAATTTTCATCTTGTTTCCCTAACAACATTCAGCTGATCTTTTGCCAATCTTCTGTTTTTTTAGCCCATCATTCATGATCTTTTGTCAGGATTTTTCAGGACATGTAGGAACTCTGTTTTGTAGATCTGCTCCAAACTTCGCTGGTTCCTATCCAAAATAAATATTATTCTGTCCATGCAGGCTTGTGTAGGAAGATAGAAGAGTGTGACAGATCTTTGATGAAAACAGTAACTGAATGATTCTGTCCAGGATGTAATCACTCCAGCCACAGAAGAAAGCCTCTAAAAGCTTAGACTGGTTTGTGGTTTGTCGTAAACTGCTTGAGAATGCCCCCGACCCCCCCACTATCAGAAGAGCAGTGTCTACATGTGGCACTGGTTAATATGATGACTATGCTAAAGAACTTACATGGTTTGCAAACCAGGTTGTCTGATCCCAGGAGAACTTCACAGGCTGCAGAATGAACACACGCAAGCGCACACACACACAACACACATTTAAACGTTTAAACACAACAGAGTAATTTGCCATTTTAAAAGGGTACTACAACAAGCCCATGGGAGAATTCATATATGCAATTGTTTCTACATTAAGACGAAAAGAAAAATGCCCTTTTCCTCTCTGTGTGTTCGGTAGGGAGCCAGCCCCATGCTAATCAGCTTAGCACAATGAAAGGTGTTCTACGGTATAGCTAAACTACCTAAAAAAATAAAAAAAAATCAAGAAATACATGTCCTCACTTCTTCAAAACGTATTTATTTACTGTGAGATACTTGTGTATTCAATGCATCATTAATAATGGTGTAAAATTACAACACTTTGCAATTTTTAAAGGAAATAAGAATTACTCTCCTGACAATCCACTGGTGGAAGTGATGATACACTGCACCTCAAGTAGTTTGCTGATAAAAACATTAGCTATGTAACTTTCAATTACAATGCATTTATCGAAAAACTTGTTACAGTAAAGACATCATGATGCTAATTCTAAGAGAACAGAAATTCCTAATTGCCATGTCTGAAAGCTGGACAACAAGGAAATAACTAACACACAGAGGACATGTATTTCCATACAAAAAATTCTATTATAAGTATACTTTATGGTAATATATCTTGCAGACTGTGACTTTTCAAGCTCCTTGATGCTCATGATGCAGTTGTACCTGAGGTATTCTCAAAGATTACATTTTAACTTTAATTTCTATGTATTTATGGAAATAAACCCACACATGTTATGGGAGAAGTATTTTGATGAAAGTTGCCGAATCATAAGGGTCTTTTTTTTCCCAAGGAATGTTGTAAACATGTAAGGTTTTTACAAGAACATCGATTCTGTATCTGTTGGGTCTTGATGGATTTTCTTATTTATCTTTGTCACTTTTGAACAACATGGACTCACAGTTTGTCCTGAGGAAAGATGGGGGAAAGAAGCTCTCGTTCATCAGAGTCGGAAAGGGAACAACACGAACCATGTAGTCCGTGTCAAAGGTCAAACCGCTGAACGGCTGGCTGCTCAACCTCTGAATGGGGGGAAATAAAATAGCAATTATCTATAAATAATATCAAGTAATACCAAGTATCAGATAACATAATTAGGCATTTTCAGTCCCTCATAAAGACTCAACAATGTAGTTTTGTGTTAATGGGAAATTAGGGAGAAGAGACATAGAATATCTTAAGACATCACATTTTTACAAAGCCCTGCACAGAGATATAAACTTCAGTGGTTAATCATCAATTAAGCTTTTCTTTTTCATATAATCTCAAAATGAATCTTAATCTTTCATATAATCTCAAAATGCATTTCGACCTTTTTTGTTGAATTTTTATGAATGCTTGATGAGCAGAAGCCCCCCGACAACCTGCCTTTTATTATTATGTACTCTCTAAAGCACACTCACGTGTTGGACTTTGACTTAAACATCACTTGAAACATAAGAAATGATGAATAAGTCTAGTCTTTCTCCTGTCTTATTTCAGAACATTGCATCAAAGTGAAATCTTGATTTAATATATTCTTTTTGACGACTGTATAATTTCAGTATCAATAAGTCAAAAAAATAAAGGGATGGCTGAACTCAAAGGAAACTACAATAAAGAAACACTCATGATAGATGCTGGATACATTCACCCCAAATCTAGGAATAAGATTTTTGTAACACTTGAACCCTCTGCACATTGTGGGCCTGCAGACAGTGCCTGAGGTCGTACCGTGTTCCTGTAGGAGAAGTTGAGCTGTCTCGGGTCTTTGAGGATGAGATGTTGACACTGTTTTCCCTCAGGATTCTTGTCTTCCAGATAAACTCTGAAGCCTTTAATGTGTTCAATCCCTGCCGAGACATCAGGACAATCAGCTTCCAGGAGCCTTTCCTCAAGTCCCCCCCCCCAACACACTTGCATGACCCCTTTACCCACACCTAACCCTGCTTCTCATCCTCACCTTATCTCCTCCACTTATTTTGTTTCCTGTCTTCTCAGTCCCCCCTTTACCATTCTCAGATTTTCTATCCTCTTTAGCGTTTTCCTGGTTTTTCCTTCACTGCTTTAATCTTCTCCCTTCATGCCGGATTTTATCCTCTCCATTTCTCAATGTCTTTTCTAATTCAGTTCTCTTTCAAGGTTTTCTTTCTTCCACTTTGTGATTCCCTGCAGCGCCCGCCGCATTGCCATTATTTTCACCTGTCCCATCCTGGTCTCCTAAGCCCCCCCTCTGCTGGTTCCCCGCTCTGCTCTTTGAAAACACGACTGTCTTGTAATTAGACCTTTAAATCCACAGGACATGTTTTTCTTATTTGCTCTGCTATGAGAGACAGAGAGCAAGGCAAAAACACAGCCAGATAGTGAGAAGGAGAGAGATTGTGAACATGGAAGAGAGAAGAATAGAGAGAGAGAAAGAAAGCTAGAGAGTGGCAGGGAGACAGCTGGAAAGTGAGACAGCAGGACAGAGAGCATGAATGTGAGACAGGAAGACACCTGGAGACCAAGACAGAGACAGCTGACGAGAAAAATAAAGGCAGAAGAGCCAACATGCATTTTAAAAGTCTCCCAACATTGTTCATTGAATTTTTACCGGCACACCTACAACGCGGGAGATATGAGGTGGCTGAGACGGGCAACTAAAAACACCCGGAAACTAGCGAGAGAGAATTTAGTTGATGTTTGTTGTTTAGAAACCTTCAGGCTGATATGGCTAGTTTGACTGAATGGAGACAGAAAAACAACAGGATACAGTAACAGAGACACACAGTGAGAGAGAGACACATCCAAGAAAGAGAATGAGATAGATAAAGGTGCAGCAGAACAGGTTTTTTTTAGCTGGAGGCAGATTCCTGAGCACCTCACTCTCTGTCTCTGATTGGATGATGCGCCGGGATGCATTTGCATTTTAACAACAGTGTGAGTAATAACCCTCTTGTTTTAACTTTTCTTCCAGGATTTCTCAGTGACCCTGGGCCTCAGAAGGTTCTCCGACATCTCTCAGCTGGAATCGGGTACAGTTGCTCAGGTCTCAAGTTGGTGACTTACAATTCAATACAGAGAAATTACTGACTAAAATATGAATATTCAAAACCATAAACCAAAAAAGATATTCATTTTAGTTTTCTGAAACTCTTGATTGTCTACTTAAAAGTTAAAAAACGTCAATTTTGACAATTTTGTACCTTTCAATAAAACTTCTCTCTGATAATTCATTTATTTTTAAAACTTATTTAAAGGCACTTTTTAACAACATTTGAGGTAATTTCTTAATGATATTCTAATTAAGGGTTGGCTGATTTTCACATTTTCTAATACCAGTTCTTTGGTCATCTTATGATGATTTTTGTACTGTTTTACAAATTTTATGCCACTTCTTTCAATTTGTTGTGGATAATGTCCCATAAACATTTGTTGGTCTCACAATATATTTCGGGATTTCATGCTGATGTTTCAGGGGATTTGTCATTGTTTTCAGCTTTGGGTAATTACTGATATTTATCATCAAAAGTTTTCATGGACTACAAGGTGCAGGACTGAAATTAACTTTCATTTGTTTGCTTGTCCCAACAGTCACATAAAAGACCTACTTTAAGTGTCTCAGCAGAAAAAGAGAAGTGATGTGGGTGCCAAGGAGGAAATGTTACATATTATTTCTTCCTCAGATGACTGACTGTAGCTTCTGTTCAGATGCGAGTGACATGGAGGATCTGGGGAAAAATTGTCTCTCTGAGAGAAAACAACGGTCTGTATTGTCTCTTGAGGGAAGAGTGCCAGGTTCACCTTACATTCAGCACACACACACACACACACACACACACGCACACATACACAGACACAAATTCCTTCACGGTCAAATCCAGGTATTGTTATGTGAGATGTGATACCCTTGCTCTCACAGTGTCAGATCAAAGAGACACACACAAGTTACACACATGAAAGACACAAAACACATGTGGTTGTGTGTGTGTGTCTTCTTACTCTTCTTTCCCTTTTGGCTATCCTTTTGGATGGTGAAACATCTACCACCATCTAACCATATCTTATGCAACCTTGTGTGCGTGTGTGTGTTTTTGTATTTTCATACATACAAATATATCTAGATATACATATATATACATACATACATACATACATACATACATACATACATACATACATACATATACACACACACACACACAAATATATATATATATATATATACACGCACACACACGCACACACAAATATATATATATATATACACGCACACACACACACACGCACACACACGCACACACACACACACACACACACACACACATATATATGCATAAACACATATCTATGTGTGAACACACACAAACACATACACACACGCGCAGGTTTTTGACTCTTCGCCATGTGGGCACAGCGTCAAACCTTGATATTTGAACTTTACTTCAAAAGAAAAACATAATTTGTATCATGTTTTTGGGAGAAATGTCCAATGCAGCAACATGGCAGGTATGCAGTCCAGTTTATTCCTCTGAACAACGATTAGCAATTTTGTACACTGCAGTGTTGTCTAACTTGACAGTCACATGTCAGGACATTTGGACTCCATTAACACCACAACAATATGGAGATATTTATTTTAGCTGCATTACTGTTAAAACGGGCAATAGTCACTTCAGTAGTGAGGTCAGAAACTGCAAAACATTGTTTAAGTGGAAACCCAAGTGTTTCGTGGAATAGAAAAACTTCATCTGACTTCTTCCACTGGCATGATGTTGTGCATGTGCCATTATCAAGAGCATAAAATCTTCTATCTCAAAATCTCCTCTTAACCCTAAGAGGATTGGACTAAACATCCCACAGTCCAGTGTTAAACTGTAACTAGTCTAAAAAAACAAAACAAAAAGAAACTGATTATGAAGTCTTGCACAAAACCATTTACATGTGTGCCCACTCACGTACCCCGCCAATCACTTTCACTTGAGTGCCTTTTCTTCCCAGTTAACCCCCCTTCCATAGAGCTTACTCTCTAAAGCATTATCATTAAAGAGACAGATAGACGAACAGTACCTAATGGACTAGCAGACCAGTGAACGACCACGCCAGCCTGGTCCTCACAGGCAATATGGCTGAAGGAGACATTGGCGACTTCATGGATCACGTGTTTCCCCAGTGGATAGTTTAAAGAACAGTCTATGGGGCAAGAGACATTAAGAGAAAGAATGAGAGGGAACAGTAGCACCATATACAATCTATATCAACACTTGTTTCAACTTTTTACATCAATTAAAAAAAAAAAGAATAGACCTAATATTCGACTTTAATTTATTTTTCTACCCAACTCACTTGGGGTCAGAAAAATGGGGAATACATGGACAATGAACAACCTAAAAACCATAAACCACAAAAATATCTAAGATTTGTTGAAAATCAATCCAGGTCAGAATAAAAGCTCAAGATTTCAAAAATGACAGGAATTTATTTGAAAAGTAAGAAATATTTGAATTATTTCTTTCTTTTTATTCGTAAAAATATCAAAATTATATATTCTGGGATGAGATCAGTCGGATATCTTGTGTTTCAATGCTTTGTAATAACTTCACAATCATCTCGAATAATGATTAAATGCAGCAGCTTCTCTTTTCCCCAGGAGCTAGGCCTCCCGGTTGAATGGCAGCATCATGTTCAGATTCCACAAGAGTCACAGTGAAACCATCACAGACCTGCCATTCATCACTCAAGCCGAGCCGGGCTGCCCTGCAAGTTTTTTTTCCTAACACTCCCTCTGGTTTATCTCATGGGAGACAAAGCTGAAGGGGCAGGGGAAGCGGAGGTAGAGGAGTAGGGGGACAAGGAGGAGGAGCAACCAGCCATGAACAGAATGGGAAAGGAGGAGAAAAGAAAGACTTATGAGGGAGAATGAAAGGGGCGTGTGTTCAGACACGACTCACTGCCCCTCTTTCCAGCCACCTATTGATGAAGGGCATTGCAGTGAGGAAGAGGAGAAGGAAGAGGAGGATGGGATGCAGGAAAGGGGCTTAGAAGGGATGGAGATCACTGAGTGGACGTTACGCAACACGAGTCACTGGCTTGTCTTCCAAACGCCTCCTCTTCCTTTCCAATGACGGGGTCATGTTCAGGGCTAAAGGAGAAGGTTACAGCTGGTTGCTCATTTTCCTCATTGTCAAACACAATGATGCTTTATCAGGTCTATGGAGTTTATAGCTTTTTAAATGTCCATCCTTTTTGGTTTCAATGTTTTTTCTTCTCACAATACAGAGAGGGATAAGAAGTTTTATCTTCAGAGCAACTATTCCTGAATTTTTTAGGTCTTTTCTGATATTAGGGTGTGAATTTAACACCCGAAAATTTAAAATTACTACGTAATGAAAATTTCAAATCAAGCAGAGTAGCTGATCTGATGTAATCTAGTCTTGACATGAACATTTTAAAAGTTAGATTAATTAACAACACTGAAAACAACTAAACATCATCTACTAATAATCACATAACATAATATCAATTTGAGATGTTGTCATGTAGTTGGCATGAAGACATTCACAACCGACACTCAACCAAATAAGCATCCAAAAAATCCTATTACATAGCTGGGAATGTTGATACAGCAGACCAATCAGATGTTTAACTTATAGAATATTGATCTCGAATGGTTTCAGACCAGATCTGATACTGAAAGGGCTGCGGAAGCCTGATAGAAAATGAAACAGTCTAACTGATACATCAGTCAGGCTGTAGCTTCTCCTCTTCTGTGCTCCTTTCAATTGTAGAGGCAGATAGGAGAGGATGGAGGCTATGTTCCTCATCCTCATGACCTCTTTTTCATCTGCTTTCAACATAAATTAACTCTTTTGCCATGGCTCTTACGCTCAAATTCTTTCATGGGATATTTAGACAGGAACTTTTCCTTTACGTGGTTCTCAATTCTTCAGCTTCGGTCAGGCACTGAGCCAGAGGTCAAAGGGCGCCGTACTTGATATTCCCCATGACATCATCACAAATAGACAGAGAGATGAAGCTTCAGCTTTTCCTCCATCATCCTGCAACCAGCTGGATTATGGGAGGACAGGAGGCAGTGGGGTGTGTCGTGCATGCACACACAGCTGCATCTGATTGTCATGTTAAAACAACTCAGTGCTTTGAATTTCTTGAACACCTTTGGTGTTATATGATCAAAATAAATAAATAAAAAAATAAATAAAAGCCCCAGAAATGTTGTGGTATGACACCTTGCACTGTGACAAAAATCCAAAGTTCTAGATGATATCACTCAGCTCAGTATATGACACAGGCATGAATAAACCAAAACTGAATTGGATAACTTGGCCAGTGTTTGAGTCAGTGTTCTGTTCTCTCAAGGAATCAAGCCATTGTCATGTTGGAAAAGGTGTTTTGACGATAAAAGTTTAATATTTTTTAGCCATGAATAGTGACGCTTGCCATCCATCTTAAAGTAAAAAGAGCAAATCTCAATATTTCAACCTGACATTAAGTTTCTGTTCCTACTTTTTCTTTTTAAACCTTGTTTTACTCTAGTTGCTTTTAAATAACAGCATAAATAAAGAAATTACCAGTCTGTGAATCATCTGAAGTTGTCAATTGAACCTGAAATTATAACCTGCTGTGGTGCAATAAGTGGTTTCATTCATTTTGAAATGTGAACATTTCCTGAAAACTTTTTAATTTATCAGGGAACGTTAGAGTTTCATATCGTCCAATCCTTAAAATATTTGCCTATGTCATTTTTTGACAAAAATGTTTTTTTTGCCGAAATCAACTCCCTATTCAGTGTATGGCTCAGTTTCGTGTTTTCTGAAAAACTTGAAATACTGACTAAGGCAATTATTTTAAAAAGGTGATGATATGCAAGTATGACAAAATAACATATCTAATTCACACAATAAAGATAAAAAGCACAACAGAACATAAAACAAAATGAAGGCTTCTAAATCATGATTGAGTTGGCAAATTAAACATCCATTGTAGTTTTAGTTTCGACTGCTGATATTCCCTAGAAAGAAATAGTATCATTTAATACTCAGTAGATTTACAGAATTATTGTCATAACCCTGTAGCTTGAGTGAAAAATGTTCTACATGTTGTACCTGTCAAAAACAGGTAGAACACATACATATACAGACAGACAGACACATTACACACACACATATATATATATATATATATGTGTGTGTGTGTGTGTGTGTGTGTGTGTATACATATATACATATACATATATACATACATACATACACATATATACACACATACATACACATATATATACACACACATATATATACATTTATACACACACACACACACACATCTCCTGATGGAGGATGGTCTCCGGTGTTCTCACACAGTCCAAAAACATGCAGCAGGTTAATTGGAAAAATAGAGAAAATTGGCCGGATGTTTGAAAGAAAGAGTGAATGGCTGGCTGGATATGTGGCCCTGCAACTGACAGCCGACCAGCCCAGGGTGTACCCCGCTTCTCGCCCGATGGCAGCTGGGATAGGCTCCAGGATCCCCCACGACCCTGAGTAGGATAAGTGGTAGACAGTTGTTGGATGGATGGACAAGGGAATAAGATTATCTTGAGAAAGTTTTACACTCTTATTTTTTTATTCTATATTTTCTTTCTACTTTCCACAAAAGGAACAAAAAAAAAATAGCTGAAATGTAGAATAATGTAAATTTTGCCTGAATTCCACTGGCACCAACACACAAACACACACACTGACAAAAGGGTATCTGAAAGTGCTTCTCGCTCATGGTCACGGACAAAGGCAGGAGTAGGGGATCGGCCACAGTTCAGGAACTTGACTTAAAGAGAGAAAAGAACAAAAGAGGAGGGGTTTGGTGTGTTGAGGCAGACAGGGGGGTCATGGAGCTTTTCGTGCTGGGAAACACAGAGGAACATGAAAAGGTGCTTTCTTGGCCACTCATTGAATTGTGAGATTGATTTTTGCCTGTACAAGGAGCCCAGGCAAAGGAATCTAAGCTCCATCAGGAAATGTTAAGATATCAAGTTTTTAAGAGAATTGCCAAGGAATCAATGACTGACTGACATCCCACTCTCTTCACCTCCTTCCTCTGTTTTACTGAAACTGAAAACTGTGAAAGCGCTTGGACGGATGCCGTCATCATCTGGGCAGCGACCCAGCATGACAGAGCTTCATTACCTAGAAATCAAGCTGCACCACAGAGAGAGATTATGAAGATTTATTGAGAAACTCACTATCGGGTCTGAACATGACGGCCAACCTGCGGATCCCATCAGCGGCGGGCTGGATCTGCTAGAGACAGAGAGAGAACATTGATTATTTTTTTGTTTGTTAGGTTCACCGGCAACTTGAAATCATTAAGATCATATGTAAAGCGATCTCTTTCCAAGCCCCCAATTTTCTGCCCTGGCCTCCGGTTCTCTCTATGATTCAAAACAGCGCTAGTTGTTTCTCTGGTTGGAGAAACAAAGTACCCCTCAGGAGGTGAGGATGAACTTTTTTAAGCTTCAGTTTTTTATTGATTTAAGTCCCGGAAACTGTTCATATGTATCTATTTCAACTCTTGCAATATGAAGAGTCTATAATAGGCCATATTTGGAATAATTCTGCAGCCTCAGATGTGTGTGAAGGCCTGGTTTTAGTGTGTCTTTATTGGCAGTTAGTCCGAGTCTGCTTTTTCAGCATAAAAACATGCCCCTCAGAACAAAATTAAGAACCTTTCTGTGCCCAAAATGGTAGCATTTCCCTGGGTGAGTGTGTTCATTTATGCACCTGCTGTTCACTTCCTGAATAGTGTTTAAACACGTTACCTAGGACGTGTTTTAACACTCACTGGGGCTGTTTTTCCACACAGATCATAGCCAGGTAACAGGCGGAAACTGCCAATATCCCTTTCATTTCAGTCTGCAGACACATCTGGCCACCCTCCACCCACTTGGTAAACAGAACAAAAATAAACAAATAAATTATTTAAAAAAATAAAAAAAAACAAACAATTAAGTTATCACAGGAAAGACGGGTTAAATAGAAGAACTAGCCAAGAGTTGGAACTGGATATTTACTTTAAATAATGGACAAAAATACACTTGAACCCACTGCTTAGAAATCCATGTGTTTTCCAGACAAGATGAGCAGTGAATTGCCAAGCTTTACAGAATCGGCACTTGCAGGGAAAGTATGCAATAAGTGCTAGAAGATCTCACTCTGTAGAGGATGTTGAAAAATGTACTCTGCCTCCCGAGTATTGATCCACACACTACTTATAAGGGGGGCTTCAATCAGGTATCACACTGCGACTTAAGTTGATCTTCCCAGTTTGCCCAGGATGATGGTTCATGCCTGAATACCAACTCATCAACATTTTGCTGCTGGTCACACTGTGTCAGTTCCACCCCTTTTACATGAGCACACTTAGAAAGCCAGTGCGCGCTTCAATAACCGCCTCCATGATGTGTCTCCAAGACAATGATTGTATGGTTGAGCGTGATCTTCTCAGCCTTATGTGTTGTTCAGGTAGAATTGATCAGTTTCAAATAAAAAAATATAAATATATATACTGTATATGGAAAAAAGATTTTTCTTTCAACCTCATACTGAAAGGCCGTCACTCACATTCTGTGACAAACACACAAAACTAGGATTGGGAGATGTCAAATATTATCATGATCATGATCTTCAGAAAACTTTTCAAAAAAATCATTGTATCGGCTTCTGTATGAAAAATCACTTCAGATAAACAACACCAATACATTTGAAGTCTCCCAAGAACATTGCCATGATTCAAATCAACAAGTAATTTCCAAAAAACTATTGCTGACAAACAGCCACAATTATTCTTTTATTCTTATTTGAACACAAACAAGTGTCACCTCAAAAACAACTACACAGCCATTGTGAAATATTAGTCTGGGGGCTATTTGGCCGAGACAGACCCAAAGAAGAACAAACGCAAAGCTGTGAAACAAACTTCCGCTCCCTTGTGAGATTCTGCAAGCTGCTATTACCCAGAATTCTGCTTGAGTTCCAGCACAAAGACTCATGAGCCAGGTCTGAGCCTTGACTGTTGCTGCAGTTTTACAGCTCTGACCTTGTTTTCATGATGCCCTATGGGCCAACACATACACACACACACAGCTTGTTAGAGGTGTCAGACTTTGGTCTCTTACACACACACACACACACACACACACACACACACACACACACACACACACACACACACACACACACACACACACACACACACACACACACACACACACACACACACACACACACACCAGACCACCAACAAC
>CAAKHD010034081.1:153628-170944 GCA_901007705.1 Fistularia tabacaria | reverse complement strand
TTGTGTGTGTGTGTGTGTGTGTGTGTGTGTGTGTGTGTGTGTGTGTGTGTGTGTGTGTGTGTGTGTGTGTGTGTGTGTGTGTGTGTGTGTGTGTGCATGTGCGCACACAGGCATGTGTGCCTGTGTGTGAGTGTCACAAAAGGGAAGCCAGGAGAGAAAGGAGGGGATGTGGTGGAGTCTGTGTGTTTGTGTGTGTGTGTGTGTGTGTGTGTGTGTGTGTGTGTGTGTGTATGTGTGTGTGTGTGTGTGTGTGTGTGTGCGCGGGACAGGAAGGAATGTCTCAAAAGAGTAAACAGTGTGAGGCTTCCTGTAGAAAACACTTCAAAGGCAGGGAGAGGAAACCAGGATAACACACACACACACACACACACACACACACACACACACACACACACACACACACACACACACACACGCACACACACACGCACGCACACACACACACAAGGCATCAAAGGCAGGTAGGAATCATCTATCAGCACAGGAAAATTAAAACCTGGAGTCAAATGTTTCTACTGTCCACATTAGAAACACAAAACAGGTCACACACATAGTTAGTTGGCCTTCTTAAGAGAAATGTGTCCTGTTTTAGTTTAGCGAACCCATGTGACGCCAACCGAACTAAACACACAAAGTTTAAAATTTGAAATCTGATTTTTATACACAATTATGAAATGTGTAGTCTGTAAAAACACATGAAGCACAGATCCAAAACGTTCACTCACTGATTCAAAACTGTCAAGCTAAAACATTGACTGGGTCGAGATTTAAAAGCACGACAAAGAATAAATCATTATCTAAAGCGTTTCCCCATAAATCCCCATGTTGGTTGTGATCTTGATTATGTCATAAAACAAAGAAAGGATCCGCACTTTCATTTTTTTTTTTTAAGAAATGGACAGGGAAATTCACTTTGCTACCTGTAAGTCTCAAAAGTACCACAAAAATAGATAATAACAGCTAAAAAACAATTCGGGTAAGATTACAAAAGCTGCATTCATATTTGCATTCTGTTTATCGGGAGGTTATTTCTGAGTTTGCTTTGGTTTAAATATTCCATCCATTCTGGCAATTTTGCAGAGACTTATTTCGGATTTTACTGGATTTATAGCAAAGGTGTTCGCTTTAATGGATTTAGCGTGTTCTTAATGTAATGAGCAAGGTAAAAACATGTAATTAAAACCCCTACAAATAAATCAAGTGTTATACTCATAAATGTGTTGTAGTAAATTATGTTTGAGAAGCTGAGCACGACCATCACCCTGGTTTATCACTGGAGAGTCAAACGTCACTTCTAAAAAACAACATAAGCAGTTTGCAGGGCTCACCTTCTCCATTAGTTCCACCAAAAGCACTTGCAACTTCTGACAATTTCAGCGGTCACTTTGGGAGCAAGGTCTTAAGACAGAGCAGCGAAAAACTGACATTTTACCTGACTGCAGTCCTATATGAACATTTTGTTGTACGCCGAATTAAACATGAGGTGGTTTTATATTACTCTGACTTTAAAACTTCGTGGAAGACTGTTCACGTTTGTGGACGAAAATATAATCAGGTTTTTATTGTAGGAGGTTCGGCTCTGGTGTACAAATGTCCTGAACGCCGACAGGTAAGAGAAGGTAACGTGATAGACGTCACCGGAGTTTACAGCACACCCAAGGAAAAGTTATAAGTGTTAAAGAAAAAAACAGGACTTGTTGTTAAAAAAAATAAAAACACAGTAGGAGGGGGGACAGAAAACTGACCTCCGAAAACCTCCAACGTGATAGATTGGATACCTCAAACCCTCGGCTTGTATCGGCGACACCGGCGCGCGGTGCAAAGATGCATAAATAAAATAAAACGAACGCCCCACAGAGCCGTCTTTTCTAATTTACCTTGAAGCCGCATCGTTCCTGGTTTGTTCTTTTGCTGCCTGAAGTCGTAATTCCAAAAGAAGCGCAGAGGAGAAGAAAAAAAACGGGGAGAGGGATGAAGAGAGTGCGAGAAGCCGCCATTCCTCCCTCAAGTCTGAACAGCTCTGAGAGGAAAGAGCAGGGAAGACGGGGGCGCGGGCGCGAGAAGGAGCGCTGCCTCGTGCTCGTGCGCGTGCGCCTCTGCGTCATCGAGGTGTCGACTTGATGGGACGGTTTCTGCCTGAACGAGCAAATTCAAAATATTTAATAACGTTAATAGTTTTCAACCTTTTTAATATTTTTCAACAGCAAAGTAGGCCATTTACAAAGCTATTGTTTTGAGAATTGATTTTGTTCTACAATTATTTTTATTATCTTTTTATATTTGCATGAGTCCATGAGGGGGACCACACTTGTTAGATTTTTTTGATAGAAGGTCAGAGAAGCCAGCCTGAGATGGTTCAGTCATGTACAGAGGAGGGATAGGGACTAGATCGGTAGACGGATGCTGGAATTGGAGATGCCAGGCAGGAGGTCTCGAAGAAGACCGAAGAGAAGATTTATGGACGTAGTGAGAGAGGATATGAAGGTAGTTGGCGTGAGAGATGAGGATACAGAGAATAGGGTTAGATGGAGAAGGTTGATTCACTGTGGCGACTCCTGAAGGGAAAAGCCGAAAGGAAAAGAAGAAGAAGATCTTTTTTTATTTGCAACCACCTATCTTAGTGGTTACATAATCAGGAGGTGATGTTGCATGATTTGTCACTGTTACAGAAAACTAAGTACCTTCAAAATGTTGCATCAACATTTTAGTTGGGTGGGAAGTCAGACACAGGTGGGCAATTTACTTTGTCAGTATATGGAACCTAAGTTATGCAAAAAGACTGAAATTTTTTCTTCTCAGTATGATTATTCTGCGTAAGTAAGTGACTAATAATGCATTCGTAAAAGTCAACAATTCACTCAAAAGCAGACATAACTAAGAATTCAGTTATCAACTTCTAAGCACTATTGAGCACAACAGTGATATCAGTCTCCCAATTCATTTTTATAGACGTATTAGCAAGGTTTACATGTAGTTTTTTTTTGCCTGGAACCTCAAGGAATAGCAGTCAGATTGATCACGCCCATCAAATGTAACTCTTTAAATACAAACTGCATAAAATGTCCAGAAAATTTGGATTTCTCAAAATGTATCACTGTATCACTGAAAATCAACAAGAACTCACTAAAAACAATGCATTGCAAATGATAAGATTATCAAAAGGTTAAAGGTGTGGATTAAAAAATCGCAAGGACTAATCCTTGAGAAATAAATTACTAAATATATTATACTAATTGTAATTGAAAAAAATATATAATAAATGGAAAAATAGACCAAACACCAACATAACTTTAATGGGGATAATAAAGCTCTTAAATTTGGAGGTCATGACAATAAAAGTTCAAGAACTTTGGATCTAAATTAATTTGACCATTGATCTTCATTCACTGACTGAAGACTGATGCTGAAAAATAGGCCCCTGGTTTGAGCCTCACAGGACACCCTTCTCGGTGGAGTTGACATGTTCTCCCTGTGTTTGGATGGGTTTCCTTCGGGTTCTCGGGTATCCTGTGACGGTTCAAAAACATGCAGTGGGTTCATTGGAGACCCTTAATAGGCCAGACGTGAATGAGCGAATGAGCGTGAATGGCTGCATGGTTCCATATGAGCGGTTCAGAGTGTAACCTGCCTCTTGCCCACTGACAGCTGGGATAGGTTCCAGCCCCCCTGCTACCCAGAGAGCAGATAAGCGGTATAGATAGTGAATAAATGAATGAACAGATGTTGAAAAATATTGATTTGCATTAGAACTGTTTTGAACAATTTCCTGCGCTGTCAACGAAGGCAGACACTATACGCCCTCTTCTGGTAAAATCTAATCATAACAATGCACTTACTATCCATAACAGCTGTGGAGGAAAACAGGACACATTTCCAGCAAAATATTTTCCATCATTTTGCAGCAGAGTTTAAACCACAAAGAATGATCGTGAAAACATACCTTTTTCTGCTCCAAAGCAAAGAAGACTTTCACAACCTCCCCTTTTGGTGGTGGCGTGTGACAAAAAGTCAACATCACCAAAATTATTCAAACCAACTATTTAAATGTAAATATATTGGACTAAATTCTGCGGTATTACATGGATCTTGAATGAAACACTTCCTCAATTATGCATTTGTCAAGTTTAAAGAAAAGGTGGAATTTCTATTCAGTGATCATTGAAACTTAACATGAATTTGGAAAAGCAGATGAGAGAGAATTACAGATTCTCTTAAGCAATAGTTGTATGCATTTTTTTGTGAACCAACATCTTCATCTTCAACATCTTGGAGCGGGGAGTGGGGGGAGGCGGAGGCCATTCGGGCTCTTATTTACAAAGAAATGAATGCGGGACAAACCTATCAAGAGCCAACATGGCGACAGTTCCCTTTAAAAACTGGGCCAATAAAATGAACGGACGTTTCCTGTTGTCCAATCAGAATCCACGTAGAACTAGGAGGAGCCTTTTTAGGGTGTTGTGGATTTTTGTAGCCAAAAAACACTGAGTGGGAGTTGACGGAACAAACCGTGTGTGTTTCGCCGTCGTTTGGTACAGATCACCAACGCGCCAGCCACCGTCATGCCTGGAATAGAGAAACTGCCGATTGAGGAGACGTTGGAGGACAGTCCCCAGGTAATACGAGTCTTATTTTCGGATGATTCCGATAGCTCCGCTAACATTGGCTACTTGCAGTGCTAGGCTATCTACAGGCTAAGTATTTGCCAGCAACCAGATGACAAAATAAAGCAGATTGCTGACGGCCCACTGAACCACGGCTTTCAATCAAAAGCGGACGCAAATCAGGGTCGCGTTGGAGCGATTTTCCCGATCGACCGCTTGAGGTTTCTGTTGGGATGCGAGGCCGAAATGTCAGGGCGGCACACCATACAATTGTCTGGTTTACGTATAGGTAGCTACCACAACGATAGCCACCCGCCTAACTCCTCCTCAGCGGCAGTCCATCCTTTAGTGAAGCAGTGTTTTTTATTTCAGACCGCTAAATGAAAAAGTGCCAGTTGGCTGCCACTGACGTACTGCAGAACACCCGAACGTAATTTTACAAGAGGCAATCTCAGTTCATCTCACCTGCTGTGACATCAAGGATAGGGGCGTGGCCTATGTGTCCTGAGCCTGATAGGTTTTGAGGTTGATTTAGTTTGTTTTTTAGAGGCCAGTAGGTCAGAATTGATCAAATGTGCACTTGCATTACTAAAATACATCCAAAAAGCTGTAACATAATCTAAATTGTGTACGGAGGGGATCCTGACCTGGACTTGAAATGTTGTTGGTTGGAGGAGGGAATACTTTGAAGACCTCCTTAATCCCACTGACACATCTTCCAATGAAGAATCAGAGTCGCGATTTGGGGATGCTCTCCTATCTGTGGGGCGAAAGTTGCCGATGTGGTTACAAAATTTGTGGGTGGCGGAACTCTCCACCGTGAGACTAATAAAGTAATGTATCTTATTCTTGTCGCAATCCCTCGTCCAAGAGGCTTCCTCAGTTCTCATGACCTGTGGGGAGTTTCTGAATATAACTACCAGGGCTGGTCAGTGTAAGAGTTGATCGGCTGAACAAGGTCTAAGGGGGGTTGTTAGGCTGAGGGGGGTGTCGCTCAGTCGTTCAGGGACAGAAGAGCGACATTTGTGGTATTACCTGGATCGGATTTGAAAAGGTAAAGCTAAAAAAAGGAGTGAAGCTTGTTGGATTACATGAACTGAAGCTCATGTGGAAGTTACCGGGGGCTGGTTCCGGTGGTGGATCTTTCCTGGTTGTTTGGAGGGTGCAGATGGGCCCGGTCCGCGTGTGGAAATCCGTCTTGGTATTGCTCTCAGTACGGCGTTTTTGTTTGTGAAAGGTTGTGTGTGAGGCTCCCTCCTCTGTTCAGAGATGGTTTTTCTGTTTTGACAAAGATGGCTTCTTTGACTCCTCTCTCGAACGCTCAGTCTTCTCTGGCCAGAATACGGACATTGCTGTCTTCAAAAGATTGGCCCTTGTCCTTTGGGTGTAGGTGGACCGCGGTGTCCTGTCCTGAAGTGGTGGCTCTCCTGTGTTGGGCCATTGTCGTGCAGAGGTTGTTTTGTCTCTCCAATGAAGACAACATCACAATCTTCGGTGCAAGTGACAGCATACACCGCATTCTCGATCTTATGCCTAGATGTTTTGTCCTTGGGGTGCACCAGTTTTTGTCTCAGGGTGTTGTGGGGTTTGAAATGTACGGTTGTATGCTGTTTGTTGAATACCCTTGGGAGTTTCTGCCAAACGCCAGCATCATACAGCATTACGATGTTCTTACATTTTTTGTTGTCTTCATCCTGTTCTATGTTCCTGCTTCCTGTGGTTTCTGATTTGGTGAAGGCCCAATTAGGCTAGCCACAGGATCTCAGGCTTTTCCTAATGCACTGTGCCTCGGTCTTGCTGCCTTTGGTGGTTGATAGGATGTTCTTGGCCCTGTGGTGTAGAGTTCTGATTACCCCCGGTTTGTGCTCAAGGGGTTAGGTGTGAGTCGAAAAGTAGATACTGGTTGGTGTGTGTTGGTTTCCTGTAAATCCTGATGTCCAGGCTTCTGTCCTGTTGGATGTGAATGCAACAGTCCAAGAAGAGGATTTATCTTATGTATTTTATATTACCTTCATCCCCCACTTGCTTGCAAAGCAAGTGGGGGATGCTTGCAAAGCAAGTGGGGGATGTCATTCAGCAACTCCCAAATCCAAGACCATGAAACACTGTCCAAAAGTTGGAGTGTCCTCTCCAGGTCAGGGATGAGATTAGGCCCCAAGTTGAGGGGCTAAAGTGTATCGGGATCTTGTTCACAACTGAAAGACGACTAGAACGCAAGATTCACAGGCAGATCGGTGCAGCGTCAGAAGTGGTGCAGACTCTGCATCGGTTTGTAGTGGTAAAGAAGTCAACTTTGGTCATGAGCTGTGGGTAGGGAATGAAAGAACACGTTCACAGATACAAGTGGCCAAAATTATTTGATTCTGCAGGGTGTTTGGACTTGCTCTTAGACATAAAGTGCAAAGTTTGGTTATCCAGGAGGGCTTCAGAGTAGAGCTGCTGTTCCTCCTCAATTAGAGGAGCTGGATGAGGTGTCTCTGTCATCTGGTCAGAAATCCTCCCGGATGCCTTTCTTGTGATGGGCCCTGGGCACGTCCCACTCAAAAGGGGCCCCTGGAGAAGAGCGGGGACACGCTGGAGGGACTATGTCTCTTGGCTAGTCCGGGAACACATTCGGATTCCCCTGGAAGTGCTGGACAAAGTGGCTTGGGAGAGGGAAGGCCAATCTGCTTAAGCTGCTGCCACTGTGACCCAACCCCGGAGATGGCGGCAGAAAATGACGATAGATGGCTGGATCGATGGATGGATATTAAAGACTTTTGAGTGTGTGGATCCTTCCGAAAAGTGCAGGTCACATGTGTTGTGACTGAAGTTATTTGTGTGTTGAATTTAGACACGCTCTCTTCTGGGAGTGTTTGAGGAGGACACTGCTGCCATTTCCAACTACTGTACGCAGCTCTACCAGGCCATGCAGAGGATTTATGATGCACAGGTGGGAACGTACACACACACAGATACACGCACACGCACAAACACAAGCACATGCCCTGTCTTAATGACCGGTCAATCAAACCGTAACAACACCAATATTTGACTGCTAATAGAAAATCTTGTCTCCAGCTTCTCATCACCATATGTGCTCATTTCTCCTTCAGAATGAGCTGAGCGCTGCAACACACCTGACCTCCAGACTGCTGAAAGAGTACGACAAACAGGTAGCTGCCAGCCTCATGAAACTAGCTACTATTTCATAACTGCCCTTAACTAGCATAAACGGAGATAATTATAGTAGAATATTAATTTTCCTATATCACCCAATCACAACTGGGATAGGCTCCAGCATCCCCCTGATCCTTATTGTAGGATAAGAAGTAGATAATGGATGGATGGATGAATAATATTTGTTCCAATAGCTTTGCATGTATGCACTGCTATCAAACATACTTCTTGCTTAGAGTATTTATTATGATATATATTTTTTATTATCAGTATTACTTCTGTAAACCTTAATGGTCCGTCATGACTCATTTAGAAAAGCCCAGCCATTTGTCTACAGGTGTCAATCCGCAGCTGTTGTGCTTTTGTGGGCCAGATTCCGACGTATTTATGAAATTATTCCATTGAGGACAGGAAGTTTTGCAACTACAACATAAATATAATTTCAAACTGGGCAGCATGTATATATAAAAAAAAAAAGTTTCTTCATTTAAAATCAGGTAATTTACTCAACAATTATATGTTTAAAGCCTTCGAAAGTAAAATAAATCAGACACACTATCACTGATCTGGCTTTTAAATGTAGATTTTCAATAACATAACATAACATCCAAAGACACAAAGAACTTCTACTGAAGTACAACACATTACGTGGTTGTTGTTTTTTTTTTTAACATTGTAATAATTGGAATTACAAGTTGCCTCATGTCCTCCAAGCGCTGCATGTTTATAAAGCACAAGGGATGTGACTTTTCTGGTAGCTGCTCTGTCCTTCTCGTTACTAATAATTCTCACATGGTAGTTATGCATTCATCCGTTTTTCCTCAACTGACCTGATAAAGGGCAGCTGCGGAAGCTCCTGTGTTTCATTGCACAGATCGTCTGTTTCAAGTCTGTCCTCTTAGGATTCAGCCGCCTCAAACCAAAGTGTGAAGGTGCTGCTTCACCTTGTCGCAAATTTATGCAAACAGATGTTAAATTATATGGCAGATGTTGTAAAGAAGGATGAGTATTCTTTTTTAGTGGGCGACTTCACCCTCCAAACCACACCACCAACAACGTTTTAACAATAGCCATAGCTTTATCTCACTAGCCGTCAGCCTGATAGAAACAACCTCTAGATTTATCACACTGGCAATTAGCATGAGGACAAAACCCAGCACCTTTATCATTTACCACACACTTGCATCCTGTGTGAATCCTGAAAGCTTGTTTCCACATTTGGGTCCCTCTGACATTTATTCTTTCAACTGTACAAAAGCTTCCAAATTGTTTTTAGAACAAATTAGTCATATCAGGATAGTTTAACAGCTTATCTCCTGGGTCATGAAATAAAAAATAAAAAAAATCAAACAAACAAAAAAAACACTGTTTTGCAGCTGATACTTTCTCAATGTACAATGAATGTCTCTGGGTTTTTTTTGTTTTGTTTTTTGTTTCTGTATCACAACACATATCAGCATTTTAACAGTTCATCCAGTGTGAACTTTCTTATTCAATCCACCGTGTTGTTTCATTTTTCAGCGTTTTCCTTTAGGGGGCGATGACGAAGTTATGAGCTCCACCTTGCAGCAGTTTGCAAAAGTAATTGATGAGGTGAGAGAGAGATTTAAACAATGTTTCTTTACATTGTCAGTACAGCTTGCGTTTCCCTGAATTATAACTCTTCTATATTTTTTACTTCAGCTGAGTTCTTGTCATGCTGTCCTGTCCACCCAACTCGCCGACGCCATGATGTTTCCCATCTCTCAGTTCAAAGACAGAGACCTGAAAGGTAGGAAACATAGACTTTCAGGAATTAGGACACTCACTGTTTGGCACCGACACAACTTGTTCCTCAAATATCAAAGACCATCTCTAATATCCAGTATTCTTTTCATGCTTTTGAGCTTTTGTACAAGTTAAAATGCGACATAAAAAAAAAAACATGGGTTTAAATTTCTTTGCATTGCCGAAAGTAGAGCAACTCATTAACTGGCTGAAATGCAGTAAAAGTATGCAATCACACAAAAACTCTCTGTGTTAATTGACTTTTGTGTTTATTAATGATTCAAGTCTTATTAATGTATTGTTTTTTCCTGATTTGAAAATTTCTTTTGTCAGTTAATCAACTGGTTTCAAAGTCGTTATGAAATGCTTTATGTATTAAGAAATTGCATAAAACTACAAGAAATGACTATCCGAGGTTCAACTAAATATGGATAGAAATTACAGACAAAATGGAACAAAGTTACCTAAGAATTTGTAGGAATATCACAAATGATGAAATGTGCTACAACAAGAAAAGACAGATAAAATTTGGAGAAGCCTCTTTTTGTGTGTGTTTTTCCTTCATTTTTTGGTGCAAGTTTTCCAGGGACAGAAGGGGCCGTAACTGACCGGCTCTTCATTGAACAGAACGTTCTGAGAGTGAGACTTGAATGTATTCTTCTGAAGACAGTGATTTAAAACAGTTGCTGCAACATCCTCTGCATTCCCTGGCAAACTTTCTACTTTGGTCAGTAAAATGGTTGCAGGAATTTTCTCCCAATGGCTGCAGAAGTTGTTTGAGCTATAGCAGGGTGTTATGACCATTAACAAAAAAAATTATGAGAGGACTAACATCACTAAGTTTTGCCTCATGTGTGTCCCTCCAGAAATCCTCACTCTGAAGGAGGTCTTCCAAATTGCGAGCGATGGTAAGTTGTAGCTACAAATAAGCAGCATCAGTGTACCTGCTGCTTTTTCCTCCATCGTCAGCTCTTAAAATCCAGTGCTATGCATACATTGCTTCTTAGCTTCCGGGTAATATAACGGTGTTATAACTCACTTGAGTTCCATTGAACATACCAAACAACGAGAGCTTAACCATGAAACCACGAGGTTTCAGCACAGATTTAAACAATGATCTGAAGTTCTGGACGTACAAATTACATTTAAGCTCATATCTCAATCAGAATCAGAACATGACCCTCTTTACCTGTTTCTGGTAGTGAATTTCCTCGCTGCATCATTGTTCAAAAAATGCAATCTCTATTTCCTGCAGATCATGATGTAGCCATTAACAGATACAGCCGCCTATCTAAGAAGAAGGACAATGACAAGGTAAAGAAACACTCCTGTCAGGTTCCTCAAGTTGATACACAGACTGATCTTTTTCTCAATTAAGGCTTTAACATTCCTGAACAACAACATAGAAAGACTTCTAAATAGTCTGGAGTTACTGTAAATAATTCATCAAAGTGTGACGAAGACAATAATGATCCTTGTATTTCAGTTGCGAGCTGAGGCGGTGGAGGACGTCTACACCTCCCGCAAGAAACAGCACCAGACCATGATGCACTACTTCTGCTCACTGAACACTCTTCAGTACAAGAAGAAGACAGCACTACTGGAGCCCCTGCTTGGTTACATGCAGGCCCAGGTATACATACACCTGTGATCACTGTTTTCTGCTAATGTCACTTCTGCTCCACTGTTTGTCTGGGAGCTGCAGTTACTTCTCTTCTATTTAAACCTAAAGCATTCACTGTTCCCTTACAAAAGTCTCCTACTTTTTGAGATAAATTAGTTCAGTAAAGAACCTCTTGAATCATCCAGACATAGTCTCCTCACCAAGCTACTATCAGATCATTACCTTTTAGAGACAGTTTATTCTCATGGGACAGACATCAAGGGTTTTAGATGCTTTATTTACTGAAAATACCAAGACAAATTTACTTAGGTATGCTTTTAATGTGCTCTTTTTACATGTTGTAGTCTGGTATGTTTGCGTTTACTGTTCTTGGATCTGAGTACTGACTATGGCAACATGATGACTCCCCCTAAAGCTTGCCTGACTGAGAGAAGCAGTGAATGGGAAACCTGAATGGAACCACTGCTTTTTAAAATCCCAGGCTCTCCTATCAGGTCAAGAGCCAGGTACTCTCCTAGCAGAAACTTCTTGTCAATCAGTCTGTGTTTCCAACAGATCAGTTTTTTCAAGCTGGGATCTGAAAATCTCACCCAGCAGTGGGAGGATTTCCTGGGAACCATTGGAACCAGTGTCCAGAAGTAAGAACACCAGACACACTAACTTAGCAAACTTGTTGGAAAAGCATCTAAAAAAACAGCAATGTTATTTTAAAAAGTCAAAATTAAGATATAAAAAAAAATATGATTTCAAGACCTAAATGTATTGACCTCCATTTTGCATGTACAAAAGTTCATTATTATAATTGCAATAACTTTTAAGAAGAACAGAAAATGTAGCTTCAGATGTAGTCACAAGCCTTTTATTGTGTGTGTGTGTGTGTGTGTGTGTGTGTGTGTGTGTGTGTGTGTGTGTGTGTGTGTGTGTGTGTGTGTGTGTGTGTGTGTGTGTGTGTGGTGTAGTGTGCGACGAGAGATGGATGAGGAGGTCGGGCAGATGCAACAGACCATTCAGCAGATGGAAACGTCATGTGATCCACTTTATGCTCCGTGTGATCCCGACCCCGTCCACTCACCTGTCTGTCGTAATTTGACCAGGAAGCAGGGCTATCTGTACATCCGCAAGTAAGGAGAAACACCCTGGAATATCACCATCGATTGAGCATTTTCAAATTGTAAATAACACCCATGGGTCTTACTCAGTAAGACAGGCCTGGTGTCATCCTCATGGGAGCGTCAGTACTTTTTCACGCAAGGAGGCAACCTGATGCAGCAAGGCCGCGGCGAGGTGGCAGGCGGACTTGTCACGGACCTCGACAACTGCTCCGTGATGGCAGTTGACAGCGACGACCGCCGTTTTTGCTTCCAAGTCACATCCTTCGACGGCAAGAAGTGAGAGGGGTCCTTGTCTTTCGGGGAAACTATCCACATTTCAGTTGATATGAGGTTCAACCGTGTTTTGTTTCTTTTGTGTGCAATTAGAGTTGTAACACTGCAGGCGGAGAGCAGGAAAGACTGCGAGGAGGTACGTTGTTGAGCCCAAAGTCATGTTACCTGTGTCGACTACGGTTTTCCTTACCGTGTTTCTTCTTTTCCTTACCTAGTGGATTGCCACAATCAACAACATCTCCAGGAGGATATATCTGAGCGAGAACGCAGAGGTCTGGCATCTCTCTCATTGATATGTTCCCATGAAGTCAACGTGGACGAAAAAGGCAGCAATAGTCTTCTTTTACATTTTCCTTTTCCTTCAGGGGTCGCCGCAGCAAAGAATCTCCTCCATCTAACCCTATTCTCTGTACTGTCTTCTCTTACACCAACCAACTAACTTCATGTCCTCTCTCACTACATCCATAAATCTTCTTCACATGCTCTCCCTGACCCAACCCACTGCATTTATCCGGGCTTGGGACCAGCTCAAACCGGCTTAAAATGGATTTTATAGTAACCGCAGAAAAAAACAACAACCTTCACTGGAATATTTACCGTTGAAGAAATGGTCGATCACTTACAGGAAGTGCCTATCAGGGCAATCCATATGTCTTGCATGACCCCCAGTTGTCATATCGATTTCACCATACTGCACATCAACGTCCTTACAGAAAAAATTGCGAATAAAGGCTTTTTTTTTTAACTTGGCAAAACAGATACCCCTCAGCAACCCCCCTCCCTACAAACACAAAAAGGTCTTTGTTTCTTTACATTAAGAAAGATAAAGCATGATAAATCTTCCATCAGTTTGTATGACATCTTGTGGGCAAGAATTGCATTGAAAAATCCAAGTTCATTTTCGGGCAAGTCTAGCTTTGAGACATGAGCAGCCTTCCAATATGGCACTCAAAACTTTTAGTTCGTAGCAAAAGGTTGAAGTTTGGCATATTTCCCTTTTTTTTATTTTGGCAGAATTAGTTTGTTTGCAAAGTGGACATTTTTGCTTTCCAAGTATTATTTTTTGGATTGCACACCCCTATCTCTTTTCAGGTCATAATAAAGGAAATATAAGTACATCCATTTACATCATGTGTAACTCTGAAAAGTGTCTATAGAGAAGCTTTATTTTTTTCTGCCAAATTTTTTCACGTTATCATACTCACTGTGGCCACAAGAGGGTACCAATCTACCGACTTCCCCACTTTACCTAAACACATTAATTCTTCCTGTTAAGTGTCTTTGTTCGGTAAAATGTAAACACAAGGGGAACATTTTGAATGTGAGCATGTCATGTATCATGACAGTCTGTATAGCCACCATACATTAACCATGATACTTGTCCATACTAGTTGTAATTTTGTAAGTTGTAATTTTGCTAAACAATGGATTGGAAAATGGAAAGAAAAAAAAATAAAAAAATTTTTTTGAGTCATCAAACCTTTTCCAGCATTAAGTGTAGTTTCTTTGTTTGTGCCATGCAGGAGTTGGCAGCAAGAGTCAACCAGTCAGCTATTGAGGCCGTGACTCCTTCACCATCCTTCCAGCAGAGACATGAGAGCATGAGACCCAGCAGGTGTGTTTGTGTGTGTGTGTGTGTGTGTGTGTGTGGGGGGGGGGTGTTCGTTGATAAGAATCTCAAATTGCTATTTGCTATATGCTCCTTCAAAGTTGGAAGAAAAATTAAAACACGATTGTGTAGAAAAAAGAAAAAAAAAACACCCCAAAGACTCAAATAAATCAGCGTAGTTAAAAATGTTTGTTTGTTTTTTCAAAAACTAAGCATTTTCTTCCAGCACAGTGTAAGGCAAAAGGTGCATCACATGCTCAAGAAGTATTTGACTGGAGATCAGGATTTAGGCCTTGACTTTTGCCCTCTCAATGTAAAGAATTTTTAAGTGGCCCCAAACATATTTTTAGACTCCTGATCTATAAACTTACATGTTGTAAGACCAAGTCTATCTTTTGACACACACACACACACACACACAAAGCAAATAAGCAACGTATCAAGATCATCATCATCACTTTTATCGAGGGTTGAGTCATACTAGCCAATTAGATTATCATTGTCTCTTTTCTCTTCAGTAAAGGCCGTGCAGGCCGAACCAGCAGCATAAGCTCCGTGGGGTCTGAGCCATCTCCTGCTCTTTCTGTGCTCTCATTGGACGCTCTGGTTGCCCCGGATACACCCATCCAGTTTGACATCATTTCTCCTGTCAGTGAAGAGAACTCTGGTCAGAGCAAGACAGCAGCACAGGCTGGCAGGTGAGTGGTTGCGTGTTTGTTATTTTTCCCAATAGTTCCCACAATAAAAGGGATCATTTAGCTAAGCAGTTACCGTGATAACGAGTTACACATGTTAAACCCTACAAAATGTGTGTTTTAAATTATTTTTATTTTATTTTGGTTTTACTTTTTGAAACTTTAATTGTATATTGAACTAAAAGTATAAATGGGGATTTTTTTTTCAAGTTTTACAAATATCTAAATAGTGGTGAATAAATAAAATATGATAATGTTTTCAGAATTTTTCATTTAACTTATTATACCAATGAGTAAAATTGGTTGTTTACTAAAGTCACAGCATGGGATATTGTAAGACAGAATGAAGAGTCACTGCTAGCCTACTAAGATGAAGATTTGTTTCTCTTCAGTGATATAGCTCCATAGTTACTTATTTTTTTCCTGTGTGTGTGTGTGTGTGTTGACAGAAGGAGTAATCCATTTGGGGAGTCAGGAGACACATCAGAGGATAATGAAGGTACCCTTTGACTTTATGGTCTTTTTCTTAATCAACGTCCTGCCTCATCTTATTGAAATTTCAATCAGGTCCAAGGGATGAAGTAGTGTTTTATTGAGCTAAGTTTGTCCATCTGTATTTCAAGACTTTGTCCATGGAGAAGGCTAATTACTGCCCCTACTGGACTCTCATCCCCAATTCACAGCTGGCTCTTCGCCCCCTCAAATGAGCAGCCCTTTACTTTAAAACCTTCAATAAGATACACAAAGTGAAATTCATTCCAATTAAATTTTTGTAGGAAGATGTTTGCTAAAGTCTACAAATGTAATGTCTTTGTGAAACTAAAATACCTCATCTGTTGTCTGCATGCTGCACTCTTGATAATGTCATTTTGGTCAACTCAAACCCAGAGCCAATCAAAGCTCCAGAAAAAACAACTGCCTTTTTTTAAGACAAATATCAGGCGCAGGCGAGTAGAGAATTTGTAAAGCAGCAGGCAGTCGAGATTTGTCTCAGTCATACCTCTGAATTCCTGGAGGACACAGACAACCATGTAAATCCAATTTCCCTCAATTTGACGGGTCCAAAGAAGACTTTGAAACATGAGGTAATGGATTCCTGCAAAATAGGTCCTTTTCCAAGATGATCCGTGAAGTCCACTAATATTGTCTAGAGAAGAAACTTACCTTAAGCAAAAGCTTACATCGTCACCTACAACCTCATAGGTTGATCTTGTCTTTCCTACATTCAATGTAGATCAGGGGCAAAGTTTAATGAAGGTGAAATTGTCATATTTTTTTTGTTGTTGTCCAGAATCAATCCTCCACCAGCTATTCATTGTTCGCTTCCTCGGCTCCATGGAGGTCAAGAACACAGATTCAGCGGATGTCATCTCAGAGACTATGAGGCAGATCCTGGCCGCTAGAGCCATTCACAACATCTTCAGGATGACCGAGTCCCACCTGCTGGTCACCTGCGACTGCCTCAAGTATGAACCGTGTGTGTGTGTGTGCGTGCGTGCATGTGCTCAATGCATTCATATTTGATGGACTAATGGGGAGATGAAGCATTAAAACATTTGTGTAAAACTAAAGTCCTGCTGTGATGTGTAGGAAAAGTCATGATTGCATCCTAAAGTTGATATTGGTGGTTTGGAAGACATGTATGTTTTATCATGTAAATTGTTGGGGTTTACACATAGCTGCATGCGGAGTTGTTTGTCACAAAGAACTAATTAGAACAACAAAATGTACCTGCTTGCATGAAGCAGACGTGTAAATAAACCCTTGTCTGAACACGAGTTAAGGCTTTTTGAAATAGTAAGTTGTTTTTCACACCCCCTTGTGTCGGCAGAAATAAACTGCTTTTGATATGAATCATGATTTGGATTTTTTTTTTTCCTTTTCAGGCTCATTGATCCTCAGACGCAGGTCACTCGACTCAGGGTAGGATCATTTCCCTTCTTCAATATCTTATAAACCTCTCTGATTGTTTGGGATCCATCCGTCCATCTTATTCCATTAATTTCCCTGCCGCTGCAGTTCCCCCTCTCCAGCATGGTTCAGTGTTCATCACATCAAGACAACAAGAGACTGTTTGGCTTCGTTCTTCAGCCGGCGAGTGGGCGGGGTGAAAGTCGCGCAGTCTGCTACATCTTTGAGTCCAATAATGATGGAGAGAAGGTCTTCCTTGTTTTTTTATGTATGGATGTTTTTGATAGGCTCAATTTTGTCCACCTTACTCATCTTTCCTCTTCCCACATTTTAGATCTGTGACAGCATTGGTCTGGGCAAGCAAATTGCCTTCCACTCTGAGATGGTGAGTTTCAAAGAGCAACATGTTGTTATTGTTGCCCCCCTTTTTTTTTTTTTTTTTTTTTTAAGTTTTTTTGTGACATTCCTGTCATTTGGCATTCCTGTCCTGTAGGCCCGTAAGGGGTGGGAGAAGAAGAAAGAGCAGGAAAAGGCCAAAGAGAAACAGCGGGAGGAACTGAACAAG
>CAAKHD010034081.1:139683-153608 GCA_901007705.1 Fistularia tabacaria | reverse complement strand
TTGTTTTTTTTTCATTTCTCCTCTTTTTTTTTTTTTCCCTTTTTTTTTTTTTTTTTTTTTTTTTTAAGTTTTTTTGTGACATTCCTGTCATTTGGCATTCCTGTCCTGTAGGACCGTAAGGCGGTGGAGAAGAAGAAAGAGCAGGACAAGGCCAAAGAGAAACAGCAGGAGGAACTGAACAAGCAGAGACAGATTGAGAAGGTGACCTCTTATCTTTAACACTGTTGAGTTTCATACACATCCACATCCGAACCCTGTTTAATTCATGATAAAAGGAAAGAGAAAATAGATAAAAAACATAAAAACTGCTCTAAGAGCTCGCAGGAAAACCATCCTTTATCATAATTAAAAGAGACATTCTTCTCCCCTGAGTCAAAAGTAGCACTTGGATATTCTTTTATATTTCTTTTAAAATTTGATGTTCTTTTTAAAACACACTTTCATCCCACCTTCCTCTTATTTTGGCTTTGCATGTTCAAGATACAAAAATAGTGAGAAAGGGGATGTAAAGGAAAAACCAAGACCAAAACAAAAAAACGTTATTCACCCCAGTTGTGCTTTTACTTTGATACGAAGGATTTAGAGGAGCAGAGTCGTCTGATCGCCGCATCGAGCCGCCCTGTTAACCCGACAACTGCTGACGGACAGTTCCTTGTACTGAGCAACAGCCAATCAGAGGACAGCGATGCTGGAGAGGAGGGGAAAAAGAAAGGCGAGTCCGAAGCCTAGCCACACGCTCATGATGCATGTTTTACTTCGCCTCCCCAGGCAAGTTTTCACTTGTACTGTTGAAGGAGCAGCAGCTCAGGAGTCAGAGGAGGAGCACCTGTCCACCCAGGGTGCCCGAGGCTGGGAAGCATGCGTTCCCGAGCTGCCGAACTTGCACCTTCACCAGTGGAGGAGGAAATGTCTCATAGCAGACATATGTTTTACTTTGTCTATAAACAAAAAAACGCTGCTTTTTATACCGGCTCCTCCTGAAAAGGATGTAACTATAGATTAACCTTTAAGTTTCTGTTTTGTATTTTCATTTTATAAAAAGTCCTAACAGACCCATGACTGAGGATATGCAAAAAAATGTCAACTTGGGACTTGAACGCTTTCAATTGTGAAGACATGAAGCTCTGCCTCATCGCACTGATCTGCGTTTTACTTACGGGCGCTGTGTCGAGCAGCAGTTGGGTTTCCGGGGTGGAGGCGATCCTGGAGTTTCTCAGTTCCTGTTTCTCTGTCAATAAAAGGTTTGCTTTTAAAACAGACTGAGATGAAGATTACATGATTTTATTTGAAGGGTTTTTCAACATCAGCTTATATTTTTTATTTCAAAATTACCTTCCTGCTATTTTTTTCAATATTTTTAGCATTTGGGCTTGAAATGCATTGCTGCAGTTCGACCAACATTTTCAGATGGGCATGGGTTGTCCCCCAGATTTAAAATGGCACATGATATGAATGGGCAGCCATGTCTCCTTCTCCCACCCCCAAAAAATATCCTGCGTCGGGGGAATGGGAAGTGGCAGAGCAGTCTGAGGGGGAGATGAGAGTTGTCCCTATGTTGCATTAAGGAAAGAGGAACAGCAAACTGATTCTCTGTCTAGAGAAACACATTCAATAGAATTAACACCATCCTGTTCTTGTGGATTTGATTATTTAAAAGGCAAAGAAAATACAACTGTGTTCTAATTGGGCTGAATTATACTGAAAGTCTCTTACACATTTGTTGATAGAGTGAGGAAACATCAGTGACTGCCTGTTGAAACTTGCTATGTCATAGTAACGTGTTTTCCTGTAAGGACTCCTGACCTCAGCAGACCACCGTGATATTGTTTACGACCTTTAAAGATTACTGTCATGTATACATAAACATGCCGTTCTTCATGTAGACATTTACATAAACAACAGATGTGGCTTTAAATGTAAGCACTACATGACAAAAGCAGTTAACTGTGATCAACTATAACAGTTGCAGGGTGAAATGTAGGAAATTTAAACTGGTATATGCTACTATTATGCTTTGAAACATTTCCACAATATTAAGATACAAGAACGAATAACGTGTGCCTACAAAAAATGAAAAATTAATTATGTTTAATTATATTTGAAAATTGAATATAAGTATAGGAGATTTACGTGATTCATTAACCTAGAAATAAATCCATTTATAAGGATTGTTCTTAAAAAATAATGGAGACAAAATGATTTGCCAATTTTGGATATGAAACATTGAAATGCTGGTATCATACTCCCACGTAAGGTCAAAGGTCAACCCTGACCTCCCTGATCCTGTTTACGCTTTGGCCCTTTCTGTTTTGATGTAAGGCCACATGCCAAAACAGAGAAATGTTTGCATTCAAAAGTTTTTTTTGTCTTTTTGTCAACATTTCTTACATTAAACCCTTGAAAAAATGTCTAGTTTTATGAAAGTTATCTTCCTTAACTACTGTGTACTGTTCATGCTGTCTGGGTTTTGTGCTACAAAAAGGCAGAGACATCTTAAGTTACAAAAACCTACAAATGTAATACTGGTCAAGCGGCCTCTTAAAATGTATGCAGTGTTGTTGAAGTAAAAAGGATCTCCTATTTAAAAATTAAAAAAAAAAAAAAAGTAAAAGAGGCACTGTTATTATTTCCTAACAACTCACAGACCTTATCAGAGCCAGTTTTCATAAAAATGTTTGAGTCAGTTTTTGTATTTGTTTTTTTTTTCATATTTTCCCCACACCATCCATCCATTCATTTGTAAATGTAAATTTTTATTATACAAAAACAATCTACATGAAGAGATATTTTCTGAAGCAGTTACTGATTATCTCTGGTTTCTGGGATGATGTTTTCTCACTGATGGACTTGAGCTGGACATTATTGATGCAGGAAAGCAGTGATTTTGAACTGTAAATAAGGTTTCAAAGGTTGATGTATCTGTGTCATGGATTAATAAGAGGCTTTTTCAATGATCAATAAAGTTCTAACCCCAAACAACTGTGTCGATCTTCTACATTTCAAAAACTCATTGCAAACTGAAGTTCCCTGCCCTGAAGTCAACCACTTGTAGTTGCTACAAGTGAGTGAAAAAACGTAAACTGTTTAGGATTACATTCCTGCCGTTTCAGGAACAAAATGGCCTCTGCCAGCTTCATCATCCCACAGACACACAGACACACACACAGGTGCAAGCAGACAGCACTTCATTGCCTGCTGTTAAAATAGACAGGTTCTTTGTCTATGCTTATATACAGCAACAGTGGGCGTGTAAAATGTGTATGTGGGTGAGTTTGTCATGTTTGCAATACATTGTCATCCATAACCTCGGTACACGGCGACGGCGGAGACCTGAGGGGTCGAGACCGGAAACACTTATTCTTCTTCTTTGCAGAACTTTCTAAATGAAAGCCTGTGTTTTCCCTTCAAAGGAACACAGCGGAAAAGACCGCGCTCCGGTTTAAAACTATCGATCTACATCTGCATGGAAATGAAAAGGACGGATTTTTAAGGACTGTAAGCATGTTGGTAAGGAGAAGCCGGAAGTTTTATTATTATTCGTTTTATTATGGAAGTGTGGCTGCTTGGACGTCGAGTGATCTCCCATGGCTGGTTTCCTCCACGCGGATTTTAACAACACGGTCACAGATGAGTGAGTAGGTGTTGTGTCATAAGATAGCGGAGTGACAGGACTTTTCATTTTCAAATTGCTGTCTTTAATTAGAACAACAAAAATAATAATCACCATCATCGTCTTCTTCTTTTCTTGTCACATGAGTTCACACATTTTATGCTGATTTGCAAAATGCGATGGACAGTAATCCATAAGGGGTTGATTTTGGTTTTTTTTTGGTGTAGTCATAGACAGTTACACAAGGGTGACCGTATTTTTATTCCCGAAAAAAAGCAGGAAATCTGGCTCAAAATATCTAGACGACACTTGGAAGTTTACTCAAAGATGCCCTATAACTTTGTTATGTTTAAAGTATACATTCTCTGTCAGGATATAATATTTAGTCATACAACAAAATAATAATAATAATAATAATAATAATAATCTTCTTCTTCTTCTTTTCCTTTTGGCTTTTCCCCTTTTCAGGGGTCGCCACAGCGAATCAACCTCCTCCATCTAACCCTATTCTCTCTAACCTCCTCTCTCACGCAAACTACCTTCATATCTTCTCTCACTACGTCCATAAATCTTCTCTTCGGTCTTCCTCTGGACCTCCTGTCTGGCATCTCCTCTTCCAGCATCCGTCTACCAATATAGTCCCTATCCCTCCTCTGTACATGACCGAACCATCTCAGTCTGGCTTCTCTGACCTTCTCTCCAAAACATCTAACATGTGCTGTCACCCTGATGGACTCATTCCTGATCCTATCCATCCTAGTCACTGCTAAAGAGAACCTCAACATCTTCATCTCTGCTACCTCCAGCTCTGCCTCCTGTCTTTTGTTCAGTGCCACTGTCTCCAAACCATACAGCATCGCTGGTCTCACCACTGTTTTGTAAACCTTTCCTTTCATTCTAGATTATATTCTTCTATCACATAGAACCCCTGAAACTTTTCTCCACCCATTCCAACCTGCTTGAACCTGTTTCTTAACCTCTTTTCCACACTCTCCGTTGCGCTGGACTGTTGACCCTAAGTACCTGAAATCCTCCAACTTCTTGATCTCCACACCCTGTAGCCTCACCGTTCCACCCAGGTTCCTCTCATTCACATAATAACAACAACAACAATAATAACAATAATAATAATAATAATAATAATAATAATGATAATAATAATAATGACAATGCATTTTATTTGTAGGCCCTTTACTTAAAGCATTAGAAATAAAGTATGATTCTGATTATTAAACATGTTTTATCACTTAAAAAAAATCTCTCCTTAATCATGTCTCAACACTTCTCGGGAACGAGTGCCTCTTAACAAAATAATAGATTTTATTTCAAGCTCTCCTGGAAAAGTAGAAAAAATGTTGTGAAAAATACCTCGTGCGTATTAGAAAATCTTTTTAGAAAAAATATTTACATTCCCATATTTTCACATACTGTGCAGCACAAAAATCCATTTAATCACACAATTTATAACGCACCCCCACCCGACTCCATCCCTTCCCGATGCTGCAGACAGGAAGTGAAAAGAGGACATGTTCGGGGCAAAAGAGGACGTCTTACATAACAATAATAATAATAATAATAATGCTGATTCTGAAATGATGATCATGTGGTGTGTGGACGAGGAAATGACGGTGGAGTTGTCCAGGGTTTTTTTTTTAACTTCCAGACACAACAATTAATAAACACACAGGACATCCGGGAGCGCCCGAAAATATAGAGTTAAGCCACGCCCCCGCCTAGTTCCGAGGTGAGAGGCCACGCCCCTTCGTGTTCACCACAATAACAATAATAATGATGATATTAATGATGATGATATCATTGTAGTAGCTACACTACTGTTGTTGTTAGAATTTCTTGTGAAACATCAGTTCCATTTTACATGGACTTTGTATATAATTTATATATTGTATATAATTTAATGATTACAGCAAACTTGTGCCATAATACTTTTTAGGAAATTCATTTGGAGCGGTTCCGTTCAACTAATTGATTTTATTTTAGTTTGTCTTTTGATCTAGATTCTGAGATCATTTCTGTCCCATTATTTTCTTTGCTAATTTATCATAAGGTTATGCTTGGATACGTCTCACACGAATTTCAATGGAAGTCGGTTAGTTTGTAGTCAAATTAGTGTGAACTCTAAAATAAAGTAACGTTCAGAGGGCATTTGATACTTTTCGCCATCGTCCACAAGCGCATCTCTCTCTCTCTCTCTCTCTCTCTGTGTTGATGTGCGTTTCTCTCAAAACCGAAACTTACAGTCGCCGACGACGTCAGCCTAGAATGAAAGTATATAAACCGTCGCAGGAGTTCGTCACACGCCGTGAGCGTTTTGGCTGCGGATCGTCGCGGACGCCGATGAAGATGAAGATGAGGCTGTCGAGCGTATTCGTGTGCGTGTCACTGGCAGCCCTGGTTGCCATGAACGCGCTTTCCACGGGCGCCGAAGCGAAGAGGAGATCCAGGCCTAAAGCTGAGCGGCTATCCTTTTGGCCGTGGACAACAGGTAGTGGGGACGCGTAAAAAAAATAAAATAAAAAAAAAATTAAAAAAAATAAAAAATAAACTTTTAAAAGAAAAAAAGAAAAACAAGGCATGGTTGGATCAAATCGGTTAGAATTGGACGGTTTTGATTTCAGTCAATATTTAACAGGAGACTGCTTAAGGTGGGGCTCGTGCATGACTGTGCAAACTGTGTGTGTGTGTGTGTGATGATGATGATGCAGTGGAAGAACCAATTCCCTTTTATTCCCTTTGTTAACTGCTGTCAATAAAATAGTTCCTTGTAAATGTTACTTATGCTTGTGTTTGGAAGTATAACTGGTTGAATATGGATATGGACAGAAATAGGACAAGAGAGAGAAACTGGGACTGTTGATATACTGTAGAGTTTTGGGAATTTTTGAATGTAGCGGAAGCTGGATGTTTATATTGGGGGGTGATGGAAGACACAGAGCACAGACATCGACTCCTTATTAAGGAGAAGCCGAAAGAAGATTTGTTGCAATTGCAGATGAAAAAAGAACAACAAAAAAATATGATAACCATGGAATTGTGGACTTAAGTGTCAACATTTTTCGAAAATAAAGCAATTTACATGCTTTGAAGGCGTTGTTGATAGTTCCGGCATATGTCGAGAATGTGACTACGCTGCACAGAAACACACTAAATCGACTTTACAAGTTATTTACATACTTATTAATCCAAACTTACGACCACAACAAACCAATCAGTTCCCTCCAAATTCTTTTGACAATTCCTTTATCTTAATTTTTCCCTCGCCTGCTCCCTTCAGCGGTCGCGAATCATCTGCCCCTATCTAACCCAATTCTCTGAATCCTCTTCTCTCACACCAACTGACTTCATGTGTTCTTTAACTCCATCCATAAATCCCTTCGGTCTTCCTCCAGGCCTCCTCGCAGGTAGTTCAAACTTGTTCTGACAATTTAAAGTTAATAAACACTAAGAGGTTGTGAAGCATGTGGTAGATAAATGAAAGCAACTCCAACAAAGAAAAGAGGAACTCACACTTACCGAAACTCCCATCTTAGATATTAAAAAGAAAAGCATCGCTTTATGTACAAAGTAAATGAATCAGATGTTTCATGCAGATCGAACTTCTCTCTCTTTTCCGGCAGCCAGCCCCGAGAAGAATCTAAGAGGGATGATGTTCACTCTGGCCGCAAGCAGAGGAGGCATAACTTTCTCCCCTCCCTATTACTTGACTGGTTTTTCATCCACAACCTTCTCTACCATTCAACCTACCAGCGACTACTCCACCTCTGCCTCACCACAAGCATCCACGGCTGACTACTCCACCTCTGCCTCACCACAAGCATCCACGGCTGACTACTCCACCTCTGCCTCACCACAAGCATCCACGGCTGAGTACTCTAATGACAGGTACAATGACTGGACCACGGCATCTCCATCTCTGGGTGAGTGCCATCTCAAACATCACCTGCAGAAATGGAAGAAAAAAAACCCAGGTCTCAGAATCTTTAAAATATGAAATTGAGTTCTGAAATACAAACAATTACTCCAGTTTTTTTATGTCCTTTTAGAAGCAAATGCTGATTCTTTTTCAGCTGCTATGCCCAGTGATCCCTCTTTGGGAGGAAGAGGGGGAAAAAAAAGAAGCAGGAAACAGCATATTGTTCCCATAGCAACTGAGATGTGTTTGTGAAACCCACTTTTCTACACTGTCCAGCAGGTGTGTCCATATGTGTGGCTTACCTCACTGACTTCCAGGAAACAGCTGTCTTGTCCCTCTTAAAACTGAGTCCATTCAAGAGCCCCCTGAGGCTAGGAGTCAGTACCACTGGTGGATACAGCGTGACCTCTGATCCGTATGGGTATAAAGTGGTGAACTTCAAACCCATCATAGACCTATGGCCAGGAATGCCATCAACCATGTGGATGAGAGTCTGCCTCATCGTGGACACAGTGACGAATGTGGGGCAGGTGTTTAGCGGCTCAAAAATGAGCATCAGGAAGATTCTGCCAGATAAGGTGAGGCAGAATAACCTCAACCAATGCTTGACCTCATGACATTCCTATAATCAGACATTTGCGCGTTTGATCAGGTCCGTGTAACTCCTGAGTCAGTCAAAACTAGTGTTACACAAACAATGCTCTCCAGTAATAGTGGGTCTTGATTATCGTGTTAGAACAATGAACAGTAGCTACACGGCATCATGATTAAACAATAGGACAATATGCATTGGAGTTTGGAAATGTATCACAAGAACAAGTCATTCAAACCGTATTGACTGATCTGCATTGAAGTGAAAAGTCGACCTGAAAGAGTCAAAATAAAATCTAAAAATGATTATGTTTAAAAATAACCCATATACACCCTGGCGTTTCATTTACATAAAACGTTGTTAAAAAGAATTAGAATACAGCAGAAAGAAAAAATGCTACTCAAATTTGATCGAACAGAATCCCCCTAAATTTTGTCAAAGAAATTCTGAAGAAGTATTCAAAATTATTTGAAGAACAATTGTTTGAAATATTTGAAAAAAAATAAACAAAAAATAGACAGAAAATGAGTCGTAGTATTAAACAAAACCCAAAATGTCTTACTTTCATACCACCTGCTTTCGTCAGTTTGTGACAAAGCCAATTTTGGAGAGAATATTGACCAGGAGTATTCTTCTGTCCGGTAGGAGTATTGATGGGACAATAAAGTTGATTGAAAATCATCCATAAAATGCTACTTTTAACACATCAGTGATCAGTTTCCATTTCTAACTCTTAAAAGTTATGCAACGACATCCTCAACTCGGGATCGCCTGATTTCCTGGTTCATGGGGAAACGAAAGGGCATGCTTGTTTGGAGGAAAAAAAAAAAAAAAAAAAAGAGAGAGACGAAGGAGAGACAGAAATAGGAGGTCAAACTTTTTTTGCAGTTGTTTGAGTATTTGATATGTGTGCCTGTGTGTGTCTGTGTGTGTGTGTGTGTGCTTGTCATCAGTACGTGTGGTCAGGTGAGCCTGTTGTTGAAGTGTCAGGTTTTAGCGGCCAAATAACGGACCTCCAGGTGTGGGATTATCCAATCCGCAGCAAAGAAGTCCTTAACTTCATGACCGCTGGTTATTACGGGTAAGATTTTGTGTGTATACATTGTATATACACACAACTCTCCATTTTCTACAGCCCGTCTAACTGTTAAATGTATACATACCTGAATTTTGTCAGTGCCGGCAATATAAAAAAGATGTCTTTGTGTTTCCAGGAATTACCGCGGTTCTGTTCTTACCTGGTTTGACATCAGGTATTCAGTCAGCGGATACACGCTTTTAGAGGACAGCTACGATTTCCAGTATGAGAAGCAAATCAATGGAAATCTGAAAAGGCGTCTCACAAAGGACAAGAGGAAGACCTTGGCATTTAACGGGATCGGAAAAGAAATTGTAAAGAAACCGGAGATTTAATGGTCAAGTGGAGGGACACATCGTCATCTCTCTTTTTATTGGATATTTTATAATTCCATGACAAAAATTATTGGCTGAATATTAATCACACATGATAGCAACTGTGCGTAAATCATTTACTAATGTTACGAATACTACTAAATATATTTGATTATATGTAATCTGATGAGAAAAAAAGTAACTTGAAAGTATTTTGATTTGCAGAATTAGGACCCGGCAAGAATAAGGACATGATGTTCCTGAGTATTTTTCAATTTTAGTAACACTGCAAGGAAACGCATGTATAAAAAGTATTATGAAAACATTACTATGGTAATTCAATGATAATAAACCATGAGACCTCTGAAAGAAAGCTTCTATTTTTTGCATTCAAATGAGAATTAGGGCTGTTTGTAATGTTAGTTTGTCTGGAAATTTGTCATTCAAATCATGTTCCAGATCTTTTTTTTTGTTTGTTTGTTTTTGTAAAGTTCACTTTTGGTGTCTATTTCCAATTTTGCAATTATTGAGACTTGGCTGCCCGTCGAAAACTGGTCAATTTTTTACCAATTTAACTCTGGGTACTATGATACACAACCATCTATGATATAAAAATTATGATGAAATTCCCGTCTTATTAACATTTGGCGGGGAAATATTAAAATACAATTGTAGGTGTGATGCTCAATGTGGCTATGACCCAGTTGGGATGTGAGTTAGAGGAAAGGAAAAAAAATCTGAGTTAGACAGAGTGACGCAGAATATTTTCCACAGGTGAGAGAATGGTAATTGGTGTGGACTTCAATGGACATATTGGTGCAGACAGTAGAGGTGATGAAGAAGTGATAGGCAGGTTTGGTATCCAGGATAGGAACGCAGAGGGACAAATGCTGGGAGACTCTGCAAAAAGGATGGAAATGGCTATAGTGAATACTTTCTTCCAGAAAAGGCAGAAACATAGGGTAACTTATAAGAGCAGAGGTAGGAGCATGCAGGTAGACTACATCTTGTGTAGATGATGAAATCTAAAGGAGATCAGTGACTGCAAAGTACTGGCAGGTGAGAGTGTAGCTAGACAGCACAGGATGGTAGTTTGTAGGATGAATCTGGTGAGAAGGAAGATGAAGAGGACAAAGGCAGAGCAGAGAACAAAATGGTGGAAGCTGGAAAGGGAGGAGATGAGAAAGACTCTGGGTGGTCAGGGAGAGCTTCCTGATGACTGGACAACTACAGCTAATGTGATCAGGGAGACTGGTAGGAGAGTACTTAGTGTGTCGTCTTGAAGGAAAGTAGATAAGGAGACCTGGTGGTGGAATGAGGAAGTGCAGGAGTATGCACGGAGAAAGCAGTTGGCAAAGTATAAGTGGGAAACTGAGGGGACTGAAGAGAACAGACAGGAGTACAGGGAGATGCAGCGTAAGGTAAAGTTAGAGGAATCGAAGGCAAAACAAAGGGCATATGATGACTTGTATGCTCGGTTGGACAGTAAGGAGGGAACGAATGATTTTTACAGGTTGGCAAAAAACAGAGACAGAGATGGAAAGGATGTACAGCGGGTTCAGGTGATCAAGGATAGAGAGGGAAATGTATGGACAGATGCCAGAAGAGTGATGAGCAGAGATGAAGATGTTGAGGTTCTCTTTGGGAATGACAAGGATGGATAGGATCAGGAATGAGTCCATCGGAGGGACAGCATATCATTTAGCATTTAGTGATATGGAGAAATTGATTCCACCTCTGCATTCAGAAGACATCTGTTGTAATAACAAAAAAAAATTATTGTTAAAACATTTGTTTAAATATAAAACCAATTTACCTTTTAAAACAATTGACAGACTCATAAAACATTTTACTACGAAAATCCAAAAAAGGGCCTTAAGTCCCATTCTTCTGATTTTCCAATCGTTTGCTACAAGGATATGGTCTTAGTATGATTGACCTGTAGGCAAAAGGCTGTGCAGTGTGGGGTCATTCTTCTGATGTATCTCGAAATGTTGAGGGTGTAAAGGCTAATACATGCAGGAGTCGAATGTTTCAACATGTCCAGCCGTGAAATTATCACTTTCAACGGAGCTGAGCGATATCATTTAAAGGACTTACCAGCAGAGAGAAAGAAAAGGAAAAGAAAGTAGTGCTATCTGCAGTGTAGTTAAAATGAGCGTCTGCTGATACTCCTGTCCGTAAGGCACTGGTATTATTTGAACTTAAATCATGACACGCTTCCATCTTTAAATGACCAGCTAAAATGAATTGAAGAAATGATTTTTTTTTTTCTTTTTTACCTTCAGACAGCAACGTTTTGCTTGTCCTGGTAGCTGTTATTGATGGAAAAGAGAAGAGGAAAATACCCCAAATGTTCAGAATTAGAGATGAAATTCTTGTGATCAAAAATAACTGATACATGATAGATTATGATTTGATAGATAAACAATAAATTATAAAAATTTCAAAATGATGATATTTTGATTTTGGTAAAAACTTTACCATGGCAGTTGAAAATATCATGCAGACAAGAATAAACCTGGAGGATGTCATGAGAAAGACTGGACATGTTTCATTGCAGTTCGCTATTTTGATCATTTTAATTATTTCTCTTAATTTCAGATTTCAGAATTTAAAAAAACTGCCCTAATCTCCAACTGGGTCTTTATTTCCAATTGAACGCTGCTGTCCTGGCATTAAATAATTAAAATAGATTTACATGACAATCATTTGAATACCTTTTCAGGAGAAATACATCCCATCATAAATGTCAAAACTGATCAAAATTTTTGCATGTAAATGATCAGTATAACACTTAAACCCGTCAAAAATATGAACCGGTTTATTGACGTGGAATTGATTTTCCTTACTTATTATCAATATGGGGTCCTTAAGTTCAGAATGTGTCAGGTCCAGGATCCTTCTCATAGCAGACGCCTTTTATACATTCATCAGAAGAAATGGTCAATGACATATTTTACTCACGGCCTTCTTTCTGAAGAAGACCCAGAGGGAGCAACTTTCCAGTTGGTTTTATCTCTGCATTTGTCTTCTTTTCCTGTTGCAAAGTTTTTATCATCTGGATCGCGGTAAATGTCACCACTTTCCATCTTCATTTAGAGAAAAAAAAAAAAAGATTAATGTTAAATTTACTCTGCAGCAACTATAAATATCCAGTTATTAAAACAGTACTTGATTCAATTGGACAATGTTTACAGAATTGGTTTCACAGATGTGGTCTTTTTGTGCTCCCCCAGAAAACACACTCCACAGGTGGAAACGTCCTGACAAGTAACAAAGTCTCACCAGTTTCATGGCTCTGGCAGGAAGGAAAAAGGGTTTAGAACAGACATTAAAAAAAAATGACAGGAAGCACACATTTCATGTTAAAATTATTCGATATTTTTTAATCTGACAAAAAAAACCCTGCATGTTTGGATATGAAATTTAAGTAGAAATTTAGTGGAATTTTGTCATCATGTCGGAAGGACAAAAGAAAACCCCCCAAAAACAATCCTTATGAAATTTAATACACTAATCAGCCATAACATAATATCCATCAGCCTGATTCGTTTGGGGTCCCACTTTTGCCACCAAACAGTTATGGGATATTGTTGCACGGACTCCATCAGATGTTCTGTAATATTCAGCACCACAACATTAGCAGCTGATGGCTTGATTTCCAATCCATTTTCTGACCATTCTGGAAGTTAATACCTATGGAAGGCTGGGACAGGAGCTGCAGTTTTTGAGATTTGGATCATAGGAAGTCGCTCACGTCCTTACGCTTGCCCACTTTCAGAGTCCAACATATAATATTGAGGAAAGAAAATGTTCCTTGGCTGCATCCCATCAACTGCCCTGCCTGTGGTCACCATGTTATGGCTGATCGGTGCATATCAAACAGGAAAAAAATAGATCAAATTGCTCAGGTGGACCCTCCATCATATCTTTAAAAAAAAAAAAAAAAAAAGAAGAAAAGTCAAAGACTCACTAAGTGGTTTATAACATGTACTAAAAGTACTGATACAGTGTATCTTAATCTTCGCTTATTTTATTTTTTCTTTGAAGCATTGAAGCATCATTTTTTTTTTGTTAGTATTTTTTAAATAATGACTTTGAACATTCACCCCCGAAATGTTTCATGTTATTTTCACAAGTCACCAGGCAAAAGAAATATCTCAGTCCAATGGGGCTTAATACATCACGGTATTTAACAAAACCGCGGTGACGATCGAGTTTCTGATTCACTCTGTAAAGAATGAAATCTACCCTGCTGAACAATCCTTAACATTTTCAAGTGCAAGACGCTGGGGGGAGGGGGGGGGGGGTGATAGTATTAAATCTTTAAAAAAGAGTTCTAGAAACATTTAATATTTCACATAAAAATTTTAAACCCTGGACTTGGCATTTTTAAA
>CAAKHD010034081.1:120943-138192 GCA_901007705.1 Fistularia tabacaria | reverse complement strand
AAATACATTTCATAGAAATCCCCTGCTTTTAAGTAAAATAAGGAGACAGAGACTCTTCTCTTAGTTTCTAAAAAAAAGATGTAACCCCCCCCCCCCCCCCCTTAAATGGAGTTTAGCATTGTGAATAGTAAACCAAGGCCGAATGAGTGTGATGAAAAATTGAACTTGGATGGCACCTGCCCAACTCGACGGGGGAAACAGTCATTTCAAAATTTGTTTGCTCGTGTCTGTGTCAAGAGATGGCGAAGCAGGAGATTCAAATGACATAAAAATCAAAATTGTATTGTTACCTTGGGAATGGGTTCAACGGCTTGAATGAATTTGTTATTTCAATAAATATTTTGCTGAGAAGGATGCGTTTGCTGGACTCGAATTTGGAAACTGCATGACTTGCTTCCAACTACATCTCCTAAAAATGTCATGACATGGTGAACGTCAGGTAACTAAATGTACCGAAGTGTTCTAAAGCTAAGCTTCTAGACTATCTGCCTGCTCCTCTTACTAACGTGATTAAAGAATGCCTTCAAATTGAAACTGTACCAACCAGCTTGTCTTTCAGTTTGAGAACCAGATCGACAGCTTCCACCTCCGTGTGCTTTTGGATTCTCTGCTGCAGGTCCTACAGACACGTCGACAGACACATATCATTAAACACCTGGGCTTTTGGACACGGGTTTGTCTAATCACTGATGAAGTCAACCCACCCAAACCAACCCAGAGACACAAATCTTGATTTCCAAAATGTTCTCACACGTCAAGGTAATCCAGATTAATCGGGCTGTCTTCCAACCAACTTGCACTTCACAAATCTCCTCTCTCATACCTCACCTCTTCACACAGGGCCTCGAGGTGAAGCGCTTCCAGTTTCTGGGTCATTTCCTTCCTCCTGTTGCGGAACCAGCCGTCAAAGTTGGGTGACTTGAGGAAATGCCTTCATATGCAGGGGACAAAGAGGACATGATGCCTGGTGTAACTGAGAACTTAAAAATCTGATCAGCTACTTATCAATACTAACACTTACTAACACTGCAAAAGTCTTGCTATCATACACACAACTGAAATGCAAAAAAAGTAACAAGGAGGACACTTTTCTTGCATCTGTACCTATAAAGTCCGATCCAGTCTCCTTTGAGCCTGGAGGTGAGCTGCGGTCCAGCTTTCTCTAGTGTTTTCATGAAGTCCTGCTGGACAAACGGTCGCAGCTGTGGAGGACTCTTCCAGGGACTGATGGACTTTTGGAGGGGCATCAGACTGGCAACGTACCGCTCCTGTTATACACAGACTTCATTCTACTACTTTTGTGGTCATTTGAAAAACTGAGGTGATGATCTCTGGCTTATTTTAATGCAAAATCATGTCTTGGTAAAATTACCGGTTATTACCAGGGGAATGATGAAGCTCTGTGTTAGCTCTAGGAAGTAGCGTCTGAGAATAGCATTTTGGGCTGCTGAAGGTCTCTTCTGTTGAACACCCTGAAAGAAGCCATACAACATGAACACTGTAAGCACAGTCAAGAACATTTTTGTCTCGGCTTAACTGCAGATTGTGCAGCTGTTATAATAACTCCATAATCTCATAATAGATTTATACCTGAAAGAAAACAGGAGCAAAATCAGCCCTGAGAACAAACCTTAATTCATCCATTAAACATGATACTAGAGAGAGCAACACACATTCATACACTTCTTGTGTAAATTGTGGTTTGCTGCTCACCACTGTCGCCACAGTTACAACAGAAGAGCACTTGTCTGCAGTCCTTGAGTTTACATTCTTTAATTCCCTGCAAACTACGTAGCGTCAATTCATCTTTCGCTCAGCTTTCTTTCTTTCTTCTTCAAACAGCCACTGTCCAACCCTGTGTTTGCAAACCTAACTACGATTGTCAAGATTTCAGAAAAGGTGTTTCTTGTGAAAACATGGAAAGTTGTTTACGGCCAATTCATTCCAATATAAACACAACCTACAGCAGAGCCTGGTGTGAACCTCTTGACAATGTATGTGGTTGATACGCAGAACCTACATGACGTTCAGAGCCCCCGAACAACCACATCTGGTTGTCGTGATTTCAGACAATTTTTATTGCCTTGGTGAAGGGTGAATTCGTTGGAAAGGGCTGATCTAACCTTCTGAAGCTGTTTGATGATTTCCTCATCTTTGTTGAGGTATGGCTTGTAAGCAGTATACACACCTGCAATAGATACCATGTTAAAAAATAAGTAAAATAGCAACATTCAGTTGGCTCCCCCTGGTGAAATGTATGCATGCTGATTACTTTGGGAGATTGTTTTTCTGAGGTGTTTAATGAGGCGAAGTAAAATACTGCAGTATTAACAAAAAAAAAAAAAAAACCTCACCTGGTTTGGAGTCAAGAGTTTTAAGGTTTTTCAATTTTTTGACTTTCATTTGTTTGGCCATCTCTCCTAGGAAGGGCAGAAAGGAAAGACAGACTTTGGTAAAAAAAATAAAAATTGAAAATGTTTCAATTACATGGTGAAATAAATAATAATTAGCTTTAACATCCTCGCAAAAATGGCCGCTATCAGAATGCATAATCACATCTAAACAGGACTAACCACATACTTATAATAGTTAGGTCAGCAAATTTAAGACCATTTATAATATCAAACCCTTTTAAATCTTTCCCCATACAAGAAAGAGATGAGATGAAGCTTTAAAAAACCCATTGAGAGGTGAATGACAGTGGGATGGAAAAAAAGGGCAAAGCAGTTTTAGTAGACTGAACCCACGATCAGAGGTTCCAAGATCATGTTTCCGACAACTGAACTGTATAATGCGGTGGATATCAGAAAAAAAGGAAAAGACCCTCATATCTTAGCCTATGAACTACATCTGCCGAAACTTTGACTTTGGTGCAGTGGTAATATAAAAAGCAGCCACAGACTTTACCTGCTTGCTTCATGTCACCAATGCGGATAATGTGCGGCCAGTGCTGCAGTGTTTTGGCGAAAAAAGGATTGGTCACTCCAAGAATGACTGATGGTCTGAAAAAAAAGAAAACATATATGGTCCGATAGAATTCAGCAACAGATGATTAATAATTATTACTTCAGAATGATCCCACATGCACTTTTTCCTTCAGGAATGTATGTTTGTCGGGCAAGGTTTTTCGTAATTGCCTGCCTTTTCACTGTAAGTTTAAGGGGTCTGCGTCTCTGATGGGAAATCTCTTCTTGACACTTGTGACTGATCTTGACCAAAGTTGAATGGCAATGAGGTTAGAATAAGTGGATGAGACCTCGGACAAATTTAACAACACCCCCTCACTGTCTGGGCCACTTCAGCACACAAACACAAACCACATGTCGCTGAATGTAGCTTCTTAATATTTAGTGTGCTGGTTCAGTTTTTCAGGTTCAGTGACCGATAGGGGAAATCTAAAGAGTTCTTCATAGCCAGCCTTCCTCTGGTGCTTCTTGTCCTTATTGGGTACAAAATGTCGGGAACTTTCTCGATTAAGGCTAGATGGACCCATTGTTGAATCCGCTGAACATTTGGCGCACGGGGTTGAGTGAACACTGTGTCCAAAGTTGGGTTCGGTTCACTTACGGGGCCTGCGTCCTGGTGGTGTACTCCTTAAACTCACTGTCGTGAATGGTGAAGTACGGTCGGAAGTCGCTGCAGTAACGCAAGGGGGAGATACAACTGCAGAGAGAGAATGTATTACTTCAGAAACCGCCATCGACCTTCGGTGTATCACAGAGGCTTCAGAAGATGCCACATAGTACTAGGATGTAGAGGAAATAAGTTAGCCTGGCAATCTCTTATTTGCTATGCAGCAGCTCAGGATGCAGGTGAATTATCTGAACATGAGAAATGAACCCAATCTCACCTGACTAGAGCCAGCACGGTGTCAGATGACTCGGCCGGTGATGGCGCCATGACAACCAGCGCCTCACCAAGCAAAACCAGCTCCCAAAGCATTTGGATGTGGAAAAAGACTGGGTAAAAACACCTGCGGAGATAGAGAGAGAGAGAGAGAGAGAGAGAGAAAGACAGACAGAAAGAGAGAGACGGAGAGAGAGACACACAGAGATGAGATAACTCCGTATTGGATCCTCAGTGGAGAAACTGCATGCATGTTAGTCAGCAAAACAAAACTACTGCTATATCCATACAGCTCACTCTGTGGTTGAATAATAACTTGGTAACCTGGCTGGTATATGCTAAGTAACAGTTTAGGTTGTCCCTGAACTAAAAGGACATTTGAATAACTCAACCACATCTTTCACTTGAAATAGAACAGAGACAATTGTTTATGAATAGAGAAATAAGTTAAAGCTTTGGCCTTTTTTTCTCCTCCAAAAACCTGTCCAGTCACAGCAACATAAAACCAAACAATTTCTTAAGTTCAAGAGTTGTTGTTTTTGAAGTTATCAGACTTCCCCAAAACAGCTCTGAAACAGAGTCTGAAACTTTTTATCCCACCTTCAAACACACATAAGGCAAAGATATCAAGCACCACTGGAGGGAAAAAACCCTAAAACACGACCTTACAAAACCCGGTGCAATGCCACGCGTGGACAGCAGGTGATGACAGACTTTCACATGTACATGTATTGGCGCGATTACCAGAGCCTCCAGCAGCAGCTCACCTAAACAAGTCCACCTCATGGATGGTTGGCAACACGATGGACACCAGGCTGTCACTCTGGAATAAGCACAAACCAAACAAAAAAAAAAAAACACTTCACAATTTAGTGAGACATTTTAAAAGAATAAAGATTGGATACTAACTGATGTATGTGTGAGATGAATGTCTATTTCGGTTTGTTGATTGTTAACTGTGTCCTGAATGTGTTTGATCACCTGAGCAGACTGAACCAGCTGTGAAGTTCCTGGTTTGTCGTAACAAGTTGGGATACGAACCTGCAACATACATGTGCAGGCAGGCAGGCAGGCAGGCAGGCAGGCACACACACACACACACACACACACACACACACACACACACACACACACACACACAATAATGATTTTTATAATACAGTGAACTTCCTTGTTGGTCTACACGACAGCACATTACAGAACTGTGATTTCAAAATAGGTATTTTCTGTGATCAACTATGTGCAGAAGATTCCGGGACACTTTTATATTGTCAACTGCTGAAGAGGTGCAGGTGAAAGAGCAGTGTAGACCCTCTTCTCTGACAATATGCTGATTTATTCAGTTTTGGTGATAGCTGGTTTGAATTTTTTAAGTGAGCAGATTGAGGTTTTACTGTGATTATGGGCTTTAGGTAATGAATTGGGGGCATTGAAAGTATAGGTCTTTTGTGAAAGCAAAGCACGTGCGCAAGAAAGATAGGTAACGGCAGCCAGTCGAGCTGATACTATTTTCAAATCATCATCAGCAGAAAATGCTGAACATTCCAGCAGGCAGAATATGAATATAAAAAGAAACTACCCATGAACTTCAACTGACAGAAATAGTGAACACACACATTTCATTGTGATCAGTGACATCACACATGAAATTATACTAATTTAAATCTTTTGGTCTTGATCTTTTGAATGGTCTCGACGAGATGCTAAATTTAATTATTTCATTGCCATCATCTGCTGACCAAAAAGTTTTCAGGACAGAAAATTGTGCTGCTATTCTAAATTTTAAAGCTAGGAGTGTTTGACTTTCGGCAACACCAATCATCTTTTAATAGAAATTAATGAATGCACCACATCCATTTATAATATCTCCATTATACTGGCTCACTACTGTTGTCACACGAATTAAACATGTTTCTTGCTGCAAAGTGGACTAGCAAAACAGGTAGGAAGGAATAGGATAGAAAGGTTACACCATTAAAAATATGGGCTGGTAAATGAAAAATTAAGTGTTGAGACATTAACACTATTAACACTTCGTATCTTACATGAACTAACAGAGAGCAATATAAATGCAATATCAAAGGAAATTAAACTAAAATAAAATAAATGAAAAAAATATAGGAATTGGGGGAAAGAATAATCAACTCCATCCCTGTGTCTTAATAATTCTATTTTGCCATTGGCTTAAGTCTAACAGTAATAACCACAATAGCACTATAAATCAAACAAGCTTCTGATGTGCAAAGCTAAAGCCTCACAAGCATGGAATATGTCTTCATATGTGGAAAGAAAAAAAATGTTAACAGGGACATAAGAAAAGTTTCTCCAGTCATTCCAGTTTTAAGTCCTGGCTGTACTTGAGCTTTCCTGGATTTCACAAGTCAAAATGAGTGTGTACCTTGATAACCACGCCCATAATGGGCAGCGTGAGTATTCTTCCAGGATGGGGTGTTGGCCATCGGTCTATGTCGTTACAAGCTGTAGGCAAACACAACAGAATATACTCAGCATCGACATTGACTGTATTCGTGCGTATGGAAAAACTCTCACTCTGCAGACAAACGTTGTTTGACTGAGAGTGACTCATTCGTAAAGAATCTTGCAAATTTCTTTAAATGTACTTTACAAAGGAAGGGGCAGAGGACAAACTGCTAAAACTCTGTGAGGACATCAACCAACACTGTTTAAACCATTAAAATCTGAACTGTTGAATCATTTTCCAAGACTTTTGGACATTATTAGACAGGGATCAAACTCAAATGGAAACTGATCGTCTCTGCTGATGAGCCGAGTGATTAGTCTTTATTAGGGCTACTTCTTTCTTTTTATTTTTTGGTCGGGTACCTGACCAACTATTCCATTAATTAATTGAGTATGAAGATAAAAGAAGACTGCATATAAGAGCAATAATATATGCAAATGAGATAAAAAGAAAAGTAGCATGAGGAGCAACAACTAGCACCACACCTTTATAGAGATATCTTCATTTTTTACAGGTTCATACAAGTCACTCACTTTGAACTAATGTAATCGACTGAATAATACCTCATACTGTAATTTAAGCTTTTCAGAAGGATGATGGGGAGTGAAGATGGGAAAGTATGAAAGTGTTTTAAACAGCTTTCAATCTCTCATGACCTGGTGGTGATGAAGATTTTCCCAAGTGGACATGTGTTTTTCCCAGTATATGTGGGAATGCTGATCTTTTTGGAATTAAGATACGTAGCATTCATTCATCTTCAATTTCATTATCAAAAAATGAGATAATCTGTTGTTGCCAGCCTTGAATTTCCTGGTGGAAAAACATTTGCTACGCAGACATTTGCTACGTGTTAAGCACACAACCAGTCTCACTATTCAACTTGGATATTAGGAGCCTGTAGAGATAATCCATATCGGTCGATCCAATGTAAAAACTATGAGAGCAGAGTGCTGGATGTTAATATATGTGTCTGATAGGGTGATATCGACTCACCAGCCTCAAGACACGGTTCCTGTTTCTCAAAGTATTCTGGGGCCATGATCTTCAACAGGGAGTGGAAGAAGGTTATGTAGGGCAGCTTACTGATGAGAACCAGAGACTGTCAGAGAAACAAAAAGACAAAGAGTCAACAATTAAATACAAACTATCTAGTTTTATGAATTTGCTTTTAAACTGTCAATATTTTTTTTTCCATGAATAAATTACTCTGATTGATTTTCAAATCAATAGACAAAACATTGTATTTGTAAGAAACGATACATTTTTACCCCTCTCGGGGCTGCCACCTTATCGTGGTGGAGGGGTTTGCGTGTCCCGGTGATCCTGGGAGCTATGTTGTCGGGGGCTTCAAGCCCCTGGAGGGGACACCCAAGGCAAACAGGTCCCAGGTGAGTGACAAGACAAATTGCGGCTCAGAAGACCCCCATGAAGAATAACATTACTGAACCAAGTTTCTCCCTGCCCAGACGCGGGTCCTGAGCCAGGCCCAGGGGCGGGGCTCGATGGCGAGCGCCTGGTGGCCGGGCCTGCACCAATGGGGCTTGGCCAGGCACAGCCCAAAGGGCTGATATGGGTCCCTCCTCCCCTAGGCTCACCACCCACAGGAAGGGCCAAGGGGGTCAGGTGCAGTGTGAGTCAGGCGTTGGCCGGAGTGGGGGGCCTTGGCGGTCCGACGCTCGGCTGCAGAAGTTCACTCTTGGGAAATTGACTTTCACCTCTCTGGCAGGGAAGGAGCCTGGGCTGGTGCGCAAGGCTGAGAGATTCCGACAATGTATAGTCGGACTCACCTCAAAACACTGCGTGCGGTCTGGAACCAGGCCTCTTGAGTGGGGCTGGACTCCTTTTTCCTCTGGAGTTGCCCCCAGTGAGAGGCGGCAGGCAGGAGGGCATATTGATTGTCCTCCGGCCTCAGCGCCTGTACGTTGGGGTTCAATCCGGTGGATGAGAGGGTAGCCTCTGTCCATCTTCAGGTTGGGGGACAGGGTCTGACTGTTGTTTGTGGCTAAGCATCCAACAGCAGTTCAGTTTACCCACCCTTCTTGGGGACCCTAGAGGGGCTGCTAGAGAGCGCTCCTACTAGGGACTCCCTTGTTCTACCGGGAGACTTCAGCGCTCACATGAGCAATGACACACGCAACTTGGAAGGGTGTGACTGGGAGGAACAACCCCCAGATCTGAACCTGTCCTGGACACTTGAGTGAAGAGAGGGGCGGAGCTGCCAACTGATCACCACCTGGTGGTGAGCTGGCTCCGATGGTGGGGGAGGATGCCGGTCAGACCTGGCAGGCCCAAACGTAACGTGAGGGTCTGCTGGGAACGTCTGGCAGAGTCCTCTGTCAGAAGAAGTTTCAACTCCCACCTCCGGCAGACCTTCAACCACATCTGGAGGAAGTGGGGGACATTGAGTCCGAACAGGCGATGTTCAGTGCATCCAGACTGGAAGTGGCACAAAGGAGCTGCGGCACTAAGGCGATCAGCGCCTGTCAGGGCGGCAACCCTCAAACCTGCTGGTGGACCCCTGCGCAGAGGGGATGCCATCAAACTGAAGGAGTCCTATCGGGCCTTTCTGGCCTGTGGGGCTCCAAGCGGCATGTAGCTTTGGTGGTCGCCGAGGCAAAAACTCGGGCGTGGGAGGATTTTGGGGAGTCCATGGAGAACGACGACCAGTGGGCTTCGAGGAGATTCTGGTCCACCCTCCGGCGGCTCAGGAGGGGGAAGCAGAGCTCAGTCAACACTGCATACAGTGGGAGCGGGGCACTATGGACCTCAACTCGAGACCTTGTAGATTGGTTGCAGCAATACTTCTCAGACCTCCTCAATCTCATCGAAACGCCTTCCGATGAGGATGAGCAAGCAGAGCTAAGAGACGCTGGAGAGGGCCCACCTATTTCCGGGGCTGAAGTTGCTGAAGCAGTCAAAAAGCTCTTCAGTAGCTAGGCCCTGGGGATGGATCAGGTCCGCTACTGGCCTTTGTCACCGATTTTGTTCATAACTTTTATGGACAGAATTTCTAGGCACAGCCAGGGCGCCCTGGGGATCTGGTTTAGTGGCCACAGGATCGAATCTCTGCTTTTTGCAGGTGTGTTGTCGTTCTGTTGGCTTGATTGGAGCGATTCACAGCCGAATGTGAAGCGGCCGGGTTAAGGATCCGCACCTCCAAATCTGAGATCATGGTGCGCAACTGGAAACGGGTGGAGGGCCCACTCCGGGTTGGAGAAGAGGTCCTGCGCCAAGTGGAGGAGTTCAAGTATCTCGGGGTGTTGTTCACGAGTGAAGGAAGCTGGCGATCGACAGGCGGATCGGTGCAGCGTCTGCAGTGATGCAGACTCTCCAAAATGAGTTTTCTCCTCAGCGTGGCCGGACTCTCCCTTAGAGGTTAAGTGAGAAGTTCGGCCATTCAGGAAGAGCTCAGAATAGAGTAGCTTCTCCTCCGCATAGAGATAAGTCAGATGAGGTGGCTCGGGCATCTGGTCAGGATGCCTCCTGGACGCCTCCTGGGGGAGGTATTCCGGGCATGTCCATTTGGGAGGAGGCAACGGGGAAGAGCCAGGACACGCTGGAGAAACTGTGTCTCTTGGCTGGCCTGGGAGCGCCTTGGGGTCCCCCCAGAAGAGTTGGACCATGTGGCTGGGGAGAGGGAAGTCCGGGCCTCTTTGCTCCAGCTGCTGCCCCCCCGACCCGACCACGGATAAGGGATGGAAGACGGATAGATGGATGAACATTTTTACCGGAATTGTAATAACATAAAGTATGAGGCAGGTGAACTTGGAGCAGAGTAAGAAAGCTAAATCATGTTCAATTTATTTTGAATTCAGTTTTGTGAGTCGTAGTACCATAAAAAAAACATTCGCAAATAGGATATCATTATGCACATGGTAGCAGCCTTCCAATTTGTATTTCAATTTAGTAAGTAGGAGAACATCAGTCGTGGCAGGTGTTTATAAAACCATGCAGGTTGTCGCAGTTATCATTTTTGTTTTTAAATCTATTATTGAGAAAACAGTATGATTCTTCTACTCTCAGGCAGCCTGAAGGAAAACGCTGCCGACATCTAACCCTCTCCTCTGCATCCTCTTTTTTGTCACACCAACTCAACTTCATGTCCTCTTCCACTCCATCCAAAAATCTCCTCTTCGGCCTTCCTCTGAGACTCCTGCCTGAAAGTTCCAACCTCTGCCTCCTTCTACCCGTATATTCACCGTCCCTCCTATGTACATCTCCAAACCATCTCAGTCTGACTCCTCTGATCTTATCCCCTAAACATCTAACAGGCTGTCCCTTTGATGGACCTATCCATCCTCGACACTCCCAAAAAGAACCACAATATCTTCATCTCTGCTTCAGCTCTGCCTTCTGTCTCTTCCTCACTGCCATTGAACCACTGAACTAAACCGTACAGCACTGTTGGTCTCACTACCGTCATGCACAATTTTCCTTTCATTCTGACTGATACTCTTTTACCACACATTACCCCTGACACTCTTCTCCACCCGTTCCAACCTGATTGCACATTTCTCTTCACCTCTTTTCCACACTTTGTTTCTATGTACTTTTGAACCTAGCTTCATAAAATCCCCTACCTTCTTTATCTCTACTCCCTGCAGCCTCACCGTTGCACTGGTGTCCCTCTCATTCATTCACATGTATTCTGTCTTGCTGTGGCTAACCTTTATTACTTTCCTTTACCAGGGCATATCTCTAACCCTGGATTTTACCCCCACCTGCTCCCTGCTCTCACTACATACTGCTAATATTACTTTAATTAGAACTTTAGGCCTGTCCCTGCCACGGCAACAGTTAAACTGAGAAGACTTTGTTGTTTGATCTGTCACTTATTTCATGCATCTGTATTTTCTTTCAGAATTACAAAGATCTGCTATGTATAAAATTAAAATTCTGCAGTTGCCTGGAAAGAAAACTGAAATGAGATTGAATGGTATGAAAAAAAAAAAAACATCTTTATCATTAATTAATTTCAACCTCAAGTTGACTCACACAAAATTGATAGACTTACCTTTTGGAAATATCCTCTCTTCAGAGATTTGTCTCGGACCTGACGAAAATACACATAGCCGTAGTAATGGCCTTGCTCCCTCTGCAACACAAACAGAGCAGCACATCCTTAAGAATGCAGCACTGAATGTTATACATATCGATTCAGTGGTCCGATTATTTGAATACACACACGTGTGTGTGTATGTGTGTGTGTATATGTATATATATATATACACACACACAAACACTTTTTTATGTGTTTGTGTATGTGTACCTTCAGACAAGGTGGTGCATCCCTGTCAGTGGTTTCTAGGAAGCAGCCAAGGGATGACTTCCTGTTAGAGCCCTGACGAAAGCGGAAGCAGAACTGGGTATCACCAAGGCAACCTGAAAACAGAGTGACAAAAGGGTTAACATCGGTGCGATGAAGCATTGTAAACCTGGTACTGTCTACTGTTTGATTAATGTACTTGGCACAAGTTGTGATGTTGTCATGTTTTATAACTCATTTCAAGTCAAGCTGTTTTTACACCGTGCCATTCAAACAAACACAATGCAAGTGACTTCAAAGAATGAGTGATAAAACACCTGCAGAAACTTAATTTAAAAGCAACACTAACTACAAAAAGAAAAATGGGACCAATAAACATAACAAAAACAATTACAATGAATTAAAAATGAATATATTCTCCACATGTGCTCCTCGTGTCTGCGTGGGTTTCCACCGGGTTCTCCGATTTCCCCCAACAGTCCAAAAACATCCAGCAGATTAATTGGAAAAAATTGGGAAAAATTACCCCGAATGCGTGAGTGAGTGAGTGAGTGAATGTTCCACATCTGTCAGGAGATTGGTGTTGATCCTCTTTGTATTATTGATTGAGATGACAATAAATTTATTTTAACACTCTCCGGGATTTTATTGACTTTCGTGTTTTAACTGCACAGAATATTTACAATATTATTTTAATGATATGATTAACAACCAGCGCAGTGGTTAGCGCTTCAGCCTCAGCGCGAACGACCCTGGTTCGATTATGGCAAAGGGGACCTTTTGCATGTTCTTCCCCCGTGTCTGCGTGGGTTTCCTCCGGGTTCTCCAGTATCCTCCCCACACTAGAAACATGTAGATTTATTGGAAAAAAAAATGGGGTAAATTGCCCCAAATGAGTGAGTGAGTGAGTGAGTGAGTGAGTGAGTGAGTGAGTGAGTGAGTGAGTGAGTGAGTGAGTGAGTGAGTGGTTGTCTGTATGTATATGTGGCCCTGCGATTGACTGGCATCCAGTTCAGGATGTACCCCGCCTCTTGCCCGATGACAGCTGGGATAGGCTCCAGCATCCCACGTGACCCTGAGTGCAGGATAAGCGGCAGATGATGGATGGATGGATGAATTAAAACAAAATCAAAAATTATATTTAATATTAAAATGAAACATCATATTTTGTTTTTCTAAGCATCCACTAAGGCTATTCTATCATCTTTTTTTATATTTCTGTCTAAGATCTACTAAATTTCTCTCTTTTCACATACAGATTTAGTTTTTCTTCAAGTCTTCTGCCTATGTATCACTTAGCAACCTCCTCCCCCAAGAAAAAGCTAGCACATTGATCCAATAAACCATAGACTTCGATGTGAAACAGTCTTTTTCCTCCGGATTTTTGGAAAAACAGGAAGAGGAAATAAGAGGAAATAGGAAGTACATCATGAGTCACCAACCTACTTTTACCCTCTGCTTGACCGCCACACATTCCCTTGCAGACATGCCAGAAAAAAGAGGTGCGTGTGTTTGTGTGTGTTTACTTTTAGAAAAGGCAGTGTGTGTGTGTGTGTGTGTGTGTGTGTGTGTGTGTGAGAGAGGGAGAGAAAAGAGTTTCTGTCTTGATGGCATTTCACTTTTGCAGGACGCACACACGCTTCCATGATATCATGGCTGTGTTTGAGACCACCCATCAGTGTGAACTGACTTGCCAAGTTCCAGTTTCTCTACTCCTTGCCTTAATATCGTTACTCAACCCAAACTCCAGAGTGGGAGACAATATTAACTCAGTCTGGAAGACACTTCAGCCAAAAAAGACAATGACATGGAGAAAATCAACAAACTGACTGTCATCACAGAGAGGTGACACCAAGATCCTAGTGTGACAAGTAAACACTCATAATTGTCCAGAATGGATAATGCTTGTTTTGAATAAATTTAAGTTAATCAGTTAACTTAAGTCAACATTTGGGTCCAATTGTCTTGATTTTGTTCATTCCTCCCTCGGTCTTTAGAATGGCAGAACTTCAGTTTACATCCTAAAAATCCACCTCTGCAGCTGAAAAATCACAACCATTTTTCGATTCTACTTCTAGGAAAAAAATGGATAGATCAATAATTTGAAAATTCTTCGTGCCAGGCAACAAGGGGACACTAAAATATTCGTGGACCTGCTTTTTCCCATATTCAGATATATTGAGGTAACTTAAAAATATTAAAATCTTGAATTCACATCACCCCTCTATACGCATGGTTCAGATAATACAGGCCTTCAAAAAGCACAAAAGAAACATTGTGAGGGTTTCCTTGAAATTCACATGGATGTGTGCATTGATTTCTTGCTAACCTCCAGGTTGATTTTCTGTATGATATGTATATTTTAAATTTCTTTACTGATTGTGAACGACCTTTTCAATTTTTGAGCTTTTTACTTGCTGATCCTAATGAAAATTCTTCCCAATTGTTAGGCAATTTTAAAGGTGTGGTTATGCTTTGGCGGAGAAAATTTTGTTAGTGAGATCTGGCTTTCTTTAAAAAGACAACCTCACTGGAAAATTCGGGGGGGGATTTTTTCTTACTTTTCTGTTAATTAACAGAAGATATTCAGAATTATCCATGCATCCAAGCCTGATCAGCCTTTCTAAAGACAACCCTTAATTTCCTTTTTCTTCAAAGAAAAAGGAATCAAATCTGATGAATGGGAGAATAATGTCAGCTCAGTGATGGGATACCGAGAGATGGCAGGAGAGCTGAGGCTCTACAGTCTCTTGGATACACACCTGCCGTAAATATAGAAGCCCTGTAAGCTGTTCTTCCTAATCCTGTCATCATCCTGAGAGCGGGGGGTCATCCGCTCACCCGCTTGCTGACTCACAGCTAAACACCAACGCGCGTGCGCACGCGCACACACACACACACACACACACACACACACACACACACACACACACACACACACACACACACACACACACACACACACACACACACACACACACACACACACACACACACACTTTCATCGGCATCTAGTTTTACACCATTAATCATTTCTAAAAATGTCTATGTAAGCTGATTTTTTCCTGGGCTTTATTTTTTTTGTCAACACAATTAATCTTCTTCAGGTCACTTAATTTTTAAAGTCAGGCTCAAGCCGCGATAAGTTACAATACATTTAGAAGGTTTACAAGTTATAACACAGCTGATAAGGGCCAACAACAGCTATATTCACAACCTGTCTGTGTCAGATCCTCCAAGATGATCAATCTGGCATGTCTTTCTGAAAATCCCACATATGCATTGCCAAAAAAAAAGTCAGACAGAGTGGATTCACTTGCAACGGCCTCCGCAGAGGATATTTTGCAGACCTAGGTCACATGCTGAGTATTTCCTTGATTATGTCTACACGGAGTTCAGACAAGGAGATCATATCACAGTTTTGATGTTGACTTGAAAAAATATGTGAAAACTACCCCCCCACATGCACACACAAAGCTATTTTGGTTTTTAAAAAAAGGGAGAGGATAAAGACTGAGACCTACAAGCAACGATGGAAAAATCAGCCACTTAAAGAGATGTAAATTCCTATGGGATTTCTCCCTGTGCTTTTGACAATTTTGTCAGCACGGTTGAAATATGAAATATATTTTCCTTACATACATCGTTGGGGTTTTCACAACGTTGCAATGCAAGCAGCCTGCAGGATAAAATAACAAGTCAAAGAAAGAGGACGTCATGTGAAACCAACATTTTTTTTAATGACATTGAGGAGGGGTCTAAATTAATTCTGCAGACATGATCTATTCAGCAAGTCCTTCCAACATAAAGTATACCTGATGGAAAAATCTTGTTGATCTTTACACTTAAGCTTTGAATTTAAAACAGCAGGAGGGGGCGAATCTGAAGATGTTGGGCTGCTGACAGGATATCTGCTGTGTAACTTTCCGCCAACACCAACATGCTTTGAATGTCCTCAGTACAATCTTAAATTTGAAACTGTAGAAGGAGCCATGATTTGGGTGCTTGCGTAGAGGCAACATTTTTAGCTTCATGCACATTCACAACCAAACAGATGTTCAAAGACAGTCCCTGGATGGGTCTTTTTATTTTATTTGATCTATTCTTTATATTTAATAGTTTTTTATGGATTTATGGTTAAGTTAATTTCATTTTTTCCAGGTAGATGACTTCCAGGTACATTTTTGCTACTTTTATGAAATATTTTGATCATAGTAGGCTAATTATAAAGAATTTATTTAAGATTTTCAGGAGATCATTGATCTATTTTGGAAATTTGGCAAATAGCATTTTCCATGATTTCCACAAAGAATTGAAAAACAAAATAAAAAATAAAAAAAAAGCCTTGTTTTTTCTGATGCAGAAATGTATATATGAAATAATATATCACAATTTTCGATACGAAATTATTACAGACAGAAAATATTCATTATTTTGCCAAATATTGATGAGCTCAGATAGCTCTGTCTGAACATATGATACCAACCCTACCCTCTGAGATCGCAAATACAAGTAGCAGTTACAGTGTTCTTAAGCAACGTATCCTAATTAAGTGTTAATGTCGGCTAAGTCTTACAGTGTCAGAAAAACAAATAAACTGAGGAACCTTGTAAGTCTAACGTGAAACAGGAACTCACCTGAATTGGAGTCAGGAAAGGAAAGGTAACAAATGCTCGTTTTCTAAAAATAAAAAAAAAATTAAAAAAAGAAAGAAAAGCAAGATTTACTTTCTGACCTTGTTATAATGATGGATGATTCATTATGAGAATGATTAATTGAACCACACAGCAAAGACGGACACACAGAATGTCGTAAAGCAACACATGATCAAGCATTTATTAATAATTTTAAAAAGGAAAGTGACTTATTCAAGCTTACCTCTCTCTCTGACAGTTTGGAATGATGTGGGTAAGTCACCTGGAGGAAAATTAGAAGAATAAGAGTTGAGAACTATCCAAACAAAAAGAATTGCAGCCACCCTTATTGTGCGATTCAGTTATTAAGTGAAGCAGTTGATACTTGTGTTTAAAACAATAAAGCACACACTACATACTTAATTTCAAATTAAACTGACAGATGTCTGTGTAACCAGTGGGGTGGATCCCAACCAATTGTTCTGTAAACTCTGCAAACTCAGGCCTGTGGAGCTGCTGTTCATAAAACCTGACAAGAACAGTCTCTATTCTCTAAAGGAGATGCTCTGTGCAGATTCAGGTGCCAAAATTGGAAGTGAAAATCCTCACGTAATGGTGTAATGGCTCCTCTTCTACCTCTTCAGAGAAATTACATTACAATTGTATATTCAATAATAAAGTAGCTGGGTGACATATCTGTGTCAGAATTATTGTCTTAGTTTTTGTTTTTCTGTTCGGTAGAGAATAGTTTTTAATTAACATTTTCAATGCATATCTCAAGAAAAAGAATATTTTGGCAAATTGTTGTTTTTTTTCGTAATTCTCTGATATATCATGACATTTTCAACAACTTCCCCAAAAAATAAGAAGAAATTACCTGGTAATTAGAAAGAAATGTAATAGAAGCCCCCCCCCCCCCCCCCCCCCCCCCCCCCCCCCAACAAAAAAAAAAAAAAAAAAAAAAACAAAACACAAAAAGAACAAAAAAACCACAAAACCCAATCAAACATATAATAAAAAA